>JANDJZ010000232.1:12500-14853 GCA_027943245.1 Acanthamoeba sp. SK_2022b
CCCCGCCTCTATATATATATATATAACTATATATATATGTCCCACGTGACCTGAATCTTCTTTCAGCACCCCGCGGTGGCTAACCGCGTGTCCGGGTGTGTGTGTGGGCACCGTCCAGGGTGAGATTGTAGACGAGACAGATGTTTATGTAGATGTGAACAAGAAGCTGCAGCTTGCGCACGTGCTGCGCTCGTTGGATCCACCGCTGCAGCGTGCTATCCGGACCAGCATCGAGATGGAACGCCGCACCTCCCTCGAGCGGCGCGAGAGGTACCACTCGCTCCCCCCCCCCCGAATCATCCGTGCCGTGGGTTGAGATGTGTGGGCTGAGATTCTCGCGCGCGCAAAGCCCCAAAAGGAGGGAGGGATCCAGTCGCAGCCAATCGCTCTACGAATACAACCAAGGCAAGCGAACACGCAAGCACGTGCCCGCCCCTGCCGAGGCCGAGGGCGGTGGCGCGGACTACCGGCGCGCACACGGAAATCGAGAGAGTGAGACAGCGCTGTCTACCGGCCCCACCACAGACGAGGGCGCACGACAATAGTAGAAGGGCTTTTCTTTTTTTAAAAAATATGCCTCCCGCCGTCAAGTGGTGGGGCACGCGTGCGCTGTCAAAGGAATCGCTGGCCAAACAGTCGGGAGAAAAAGGTCAGGAGCCGGAGAACGAGCTCAGTTGCCTTGATCTGGACTGCCCACGCCACTGCTTCCCACCGGACCCACACCCGGTGCCGCCACGAGGGATCTGTGCGAGGCGAACAGCGCCGCCAATCCCGGCGCAGATGATGAGAGGGGGAGGGGGAGGCGCAGGAGCGGGCCCTTGGGAGCGAGACCCGGAGAGATGGTGGAGGGAGAGACGAGCGCACGTACTCAGCTCGAGCGAGCGGGCAAGAAGGGCCTTCACACAGAACTTGGCCGTGATGGAATACGTGTTCACCGGATGGCCCAGATCTCTGTTCAGCGCGCGCAGCAGATCACTTTGCACACACACACACACACACACACACACACACACACACACACACACACACACACACGCACACGCACGCACACACGCACACATCTGTCGGTCCACCCTTTGCCGCCGGCGCATCTTCTCATCGCACTCGTACACACGCAAGGAGGAGGGGGCGTACTTGGTCTTGAGCATCAGCAGCAGCTCTTTGTGTTTCGAGAGAGAGATAGAGAGAATGATGTGTGCGTCAGGCGGGCAGGAATGCAACACGCGCGCACACGCGCACACACAAAAAGAGAAGAGGACCAGCGTAGGGCAGTCAATGGTGCAAGAGGAGCAACATGTGGGGGGGGGTAGGATCACGCACGGGAGGGCACGGTGGCAAGGATGTCGTTGATCTCCTTGAATCGGAGGGCGGCATCGTGCATGAGATGCTCCTTCTCCTCCTGCGTGATCGGCCTGTCCAGCTCCTTCACGCTGGGCGAGGACAAGAGCCAGAGAGAGAGAGAGAGAGAGAGTGGATTGGATGGAGAGTGGATTGGGAGGGGAGGACGCTATGGGACGGGACGGGACGGGCACGTGCGCACCTTTCCCAGGCTCGGGCCGTGAGGATGCTGGCAAAGAGCTGGTAGGAGGCATCTGGTCCGCAGAGAATGCGCGCGTACTCCTCGATCTTGCGCTCATCGGCGTGGATTATGGCCACCCACAGGTTGCAATAGTTGATCCTAGATTTATTATTAGTAGTAGTGGTAGTAGTCGTAAAAATCAAAATTAATCTAATATTTATTTATTTATATTTCTATATTATAGAAATCAACAAACGCGCGTACCTAAACTCATCGTCGAGTTCGCGGTAGAGGCCGTGGTCAAGGAGCACCAGTTCGGGATCGTCCGACGTGGGGTCGTGAGGCCGAAGACGGCGGATAAGTACATTGCCTGCCTCACCCCCCACCCAACCAACCAATCATCATCATCCCCATCACCCCCCAACATGAGTACATTTGTGTGCGGAGGAGAGAGGGAAAGAAGGAGGAGGGCCAAATTGCGTGTGTGTGTGTGTGTGTGTGTGTGTGTGTGTGTGTGTGTGTGTGTGTGTGTGTACCGGGGTGGGGATCGCAGTGGACGAAGCCGTCCAGGAATATCTGCTTGGAGAAGACCGTGGTGAGCAGCTCCGCCACCTTCTGAGTGGACAGACCCATGCGGGCTATACCCTCCCTGCACCCATCGCGAATGCAGAGCGTTGGTTAACAACAACAACAACAACAACAACAACAACAACGTGAGCACACACACACACACACACACACACACACACACACACACACACACACACACACACACACACACAATGAGCGAAGCCACTACCCCCTGGCGGGGAATGGAGAGATCGGACTGCGGGG
>JANDJZ010000233.1:0-15063 GCA_027943245.1 Acanthamoeba sp. SK_2022b
ATGTAATAATGAATAATAATACTCACTTTGGTTGGGTGTGTGGTCTAGGCGAGCTAAGCATCCTGGGCGGGCTACAGTGGGCCGACCAAAAGTTGGAGGTGACCTACCTGTGGAACGGCCAGACGCTGGTGCCCTCCCGTGTAGCGGTCGACGGCGTGGTCCAACCGACCGGCGCCGCAGACGAGCCCGAGGAGGTCCGGCGCGCGCGGGAGTCGGGCTTCGGTTCCGGTACGCCCGAGACCAATCGCAACGCAACATACTTTTATCTTTATAAATATCTTGACAGTTTGAATTGATTTGACCTGTGACGGGCTGGACCCCAACAGGCGTCTGGGACGGAGTGGTGCTGATGTGGCACAGGGAGGGCGGGCCGAACATGCAGCTGCGGGACTTTTCGCTGATGCAGGCGGCCGACTTCACCTACCTGTGGGACGAGCAGGAGCGCGAGTTCGTCAACGACAAGGACGCGAGCAGTCACTGGAAGTTCTCCCGCCACTTCCTCGCCTCCAAGTCCAACCACGGCCACTGGATCGTCGAGGGCGACATCCCCGTACGCCGTCCTCCCTTCTTACATCGTTTTCGTTCGCATATGGTCTAATCTCGCTCGTTGCGTGATGCTCAGGAGCCGGTGGTGATGGGGCTGCAGCTGATGCGCTACACGCGGTTGGGAGTCCCACCGGTGTAAGGCCTTGCTCTTGACCTGTAATTATTATAAAAATTCAAATTTTTCTTTCTTAACTCATTTTTCACAATAAAATACTCAAAAATCATTTTTTTTATTCCCGTATTGCTCCTGCTCATGCAAGAGCGTTTTTGGTTCTAATAATAATAATAGAGAAGAAAGAGAGATGAGTGACGCTCCGTGCGGACAGGGGCCGCCCTTGCTCACTCGTTCTTCTTGTTGTTGGCGAGGATGTGGATGGCGTCGTTGAACTGGGTGCGCTTGGTCTTGAGCGACTCGTAGATCTTGGTCGTGAAGTACTCGGACGCCTTCTCGTCGGACATGTTCAACGCCAGCACCTCGCGCAGGTAGTGCAGGTCCTCCACGCTCTTCAGCTCCTTGATGCCCGTCGACAACATCTACATATGCGCACGCGCGTGCGGTGAGCGTGTGCGTGTGCGCGTGCGCGTGTGCGGTAGAGAGAAAATGTACGAGCTGGAAGAGGATCATGATCACGTGAGCGTAGCGGCGGATGATGTTGTAGGCCAGGCACGAGAGCGACACAAAGCGCTGGAACCCGGCGCCCTTCTCTCCGCCCATCACGTGCAGGAACTGCGGCGTGAACACTGTGCACCGCGACGCGCCCCCCGCACAGCGTCAACACTCACGCAACGCAACGCGAAGGAGACGACTGCAGCTCAAGTGTTAACCCGCGTGGTGGTGGAGCGTACCGAAGGGGGCGGTTTCTCGCTTGAAGCCCTTCCACTCCATCATGTTGCCCAGGAAGTGCGCAAAGTCGATGTGGAACAGGTGGCCGCTGTACGTCACCATGATCTGCACGCGCACCCCCACACGCAGGCGATTGGACGGACAGTCAGGCGATGCGAAGCGACGCGAGGGGGGGGGAGCGAGCGAGAGAGGTGTACGTTGTCGTTGTGACGATCGCCGATGCCCAGCACGTAGGTGGCCACTGGGGGGGGGGGGTTGGGCTAGTATGAGTACGGCAGGGACCACGCGCCAGAGAAGATTGAAAGGTTGGGGGGGGGGTGCAGTACCGCAGTAGCCGGCGCATGACCGGATGAAGTTGTCTTCCACGCCCGCCCACTGCTCTTCTATTGGTGGATATCACACACGACACACGCGTGAGCCTGGTGTTGAGCAGAGAAGGCGGAGAAGAAGCGCGCGTTTTGTCTCGACGCACCTTGCGGGTTGTATTTCTTGAGCCAGTTGGTCAGGACCGAGTCCTTGAACACCGCCGACGCACCTCCAGCTTTCTGTTGTGTGTGCGCGCATGTTTGATCATCAGCGCGTGTGTCGTGTCGTGTCGTGTCGTGTCGTGTCGTGTCGTGTCGTGTCGTGTCGTGTCGTGTCGTGTCGTGTCGTGTCGTGTCAACCTTTTGGATGGTGGCCGTGGTCTCGCAGTCGGGCACCACCTCGATGAATCTGTGCAGAGTCGTGCCCCGGCGGTCAGCAAACGGTCCGCTCGAACGAGCGCGCTCCATGCTCAGCGGGTTTTGGGGGGGGGGCATAGCAACGCACCCGGCCGCCTCGCCCGTGGCGGTGCATCCGTAGAGGGTCATGTGCAGGTCCAGTCCGTGATTCTTCCACAGCCGATCCATGATGCCTGTATCGTGTCGCGATGCACGGTGAGTCTCGTGTGGCGCGTGGCGCGTATAAATGAAGCGAGCTATACCAAACATCTGCAGGATGAGAATGTCCTGGCGCAGATCGTCGCCCGCCTTGAAGATCACCTTGAAGGGGCTGCCTGCCGCGTCATTGTTGTCGAACGAGAGAAAGAGCGGCGCCTGGACGTCCCACAAAAAGCCAAAATAATATAAAATAAAATAAAATAAACGGCCATTTTGGTTGGGGGAGTTGCCGCGCGAGCGGGTGATGGGATGGGCAGAGGCGTACGGTGAATGATTCGAGCGTCTTGCACTCGTCGCAGTTGAGATCTCGCGCCTCGAGCCTGCAGAAGCCGATTAATTATTATTATTGACAAAAATAAATAAGTACACATATTTCATATGTACTCATTATTTATAGTAAATTATCGTAAATTCTAAGGAGGGAGAAAACGTACGCTGGGTTCATGGGGAGAATGAAGTGTGAAGGCAGGCCCGCGGTCACCAGCTCGTTTTGGAGCGCCTGCGCAGTAAAACACGTGTGAGCTTCGCATCGCGTTGGATGGAAGGGGGGACCGCGCACCTGCTTGCGCTCCTTGAAGGGGAGGGGCTTCATGAGGTTGGCGATGCGGCCCAGCTTGGAGGAGACCTCCATCTGCTTGAGGAGGCCCTCCCGCTGATGGCCGCACCCGCGCAGGTAGACCTCGAGCAGCAGTGAGTAGCGTTCGCTGATATCAGGAACCTGCGCGCCAGAGCATCGTTGTAGCGCACACGACACATCACACACACACACACACACACACACACACACACACACACACACACACACACACACACACACACACACACACACGATGACGAGTCAGAATACGCTGTCCACACCACCACGACATGAGGAGGAGACGTGTACGTGAAGCTCCGCCTGAAGGTGCCAGAAGAAGAAGTGGCCGATCGTCGGCCGATGCCGGAAGGCGGCGGCCAACAGGAAGCGCGCCAACGCTACGATCGCGTGATGCCAAGAGGCGAGTGAGTGTACCCGCCCGCATTCAGCGTGCGTGCGTATGCGTGTGTGCGTACCAGAGTCGTGATAGGGTTCGTATTTGAGGACCTGCGTGAGCTGTGGGAGGTACGCCTGCAACTCCTCCAACGAGAGCTGCAGCGCACAGAGACTTCACTCTAAGCCATATGCGTTCACAGGCGCAGGCAGGAGAGCCAGAAGGAGGGGGAGGGCACCTGACAAAGCTTGGCGACGGCGTATTCGCGCACCACCTCGTCGGCAAAGTAGGCGTCGAGGAGCTGGAGCGGGAGAGAGAGAGAGAGAGAGAGAGCGAAGTGAGCGTACGGCGCGCGAGTGCTGCGCGAGAGGGATGCGCAGCCGGCTGTGCGCACCTCGAGCGCTTCGAGGGGCGACAACGGCGTCCAGTAGGTGAGCATCCGGTGGGCCTCGGCCACGTCTTCGGGCCGCGACCAGTTGATGGCCATCAACACCTTGGCCTGCACCACCACCACATCGTCAGCCCACCGTCTCGCATAAATGAGGGGGAGAGGACGCGCGCCGTACGAGTGCTTTGGGGTTGGGCGCGAGCGTGCGGCGGTACTCCCATAGCAGCTTCTTCTCATCGCTATTGGGCATGTACAGCGAATCTGAGCACGTGTGGAATGCGGAGCAGGGAAATGGGTCAGCCACGGGAATCGCCGGCGGGCAAAAATAGCGGGGAGCACGGGAGGGGCGCAGCGTGGTGCGGTGTAGTGTTGGGGGGCATGTACCTGCAGAGATGATGTGTACGAGCCGCTTCCGTTCCGGTGCTCGTGGGTAGGGGTTGTCCTCGTACGCCGGCGCTATTTGGGGGGGGGGGCAAACACGCGTCAGTCGACCGAGGCCACATAATATCACCACCATCTTAGTGAGGGAGAGGGGAGGGAGAGGAGGGTGGAGTGTGTGCGTCGCACCGACGAGGATTGGTCGCTTGTACTTGACGACGTGCGGGAACTTGTAGAGCTCCACGATCAGCTTGATCGGGTTCTTCGACTTGTAGTTGGGCACACACGTGCCTGCACAACAGCGCGACAACACAGCACGGTCACGGCCAAGCTGAAGCAACTGTCGACGGTCGACAGGTTTGTTGAAAGGGGGGGGGGGGGACAATGAAGGAGGAGGCCGGTACCGATGGGGTTGGCCTTCTCGCCGGGCCAGAGGTTGAGAGAGGTGACCCCCATGCGCAGGTTGCCGTTGTAGTCGACGAGGTTGAGGTTCACCCATCCGAGCGGGAACTCGGACCCGTCGTTCGGATTGACGCCCATGAGCGACAGGCACAGACGCGTGGCCTGCCCCAAGCGCGCGAAAGGATAATAAATGTCGACAGGTTGTGGTGTTGTGTTGTGAGTTTGACGACCGACAATCGACACGTGGCGACGATGTGCTTTTGTTACCTTGGGGATTTGGCACATCTGCAGGTTGAGCCGCAGCCACTGACACCAGAGCATCGACGGCGTGGCCGTGGTCCTCATCTCCGGTGCCAGGATCTCGCCGCCTGACATTCGAATGGCCAGTCGAGAGATGCCCATCAGCGGTGAGGGGAGGTGGAGAGGGGAGGGGGCCATCTCGCCACTGAAGCGCGCGCGGGGAGGAGGGCGCCGTACCGTGGTAGAGGGCAGCGGAGACGTAGAACTGGATGGGCGCGCCCTTTGGGAGCTGCTGCATCGCTGGCACCTCCCCAAAGTCCGCATCCTCCAGACAAATGACCCTAAAATCATAAATGAATACAATACAATACAATTAATTAAAATAAAATAATAGGCGCGCAATAATAAATGGAGGCCAAGCTGGGGGACACGCGCGCTGGAGGTGAGGTACGAACCTGAGCTCAAAGTTGCGTTTGATTTCAGAGAGAGGAATGTATTTCTTCTCGCCAAACCCGCCGGCCATGGACGGATCTTCGTCGTCGTCGAAGGGCTCCGTGTCCATCCCCAAGTCGACGTCCTGCTCGTTACCCCCCCCCCGACACCACAACCGGAGGGTGAGTCGACAAAAATCAAGTACCGAGTCCTCGAGCGGCGGCCGCTCCGCGCGCGCCGTAACGTGGTCATTTTGGCGTGGCGTGGCGCACCTGGAAGTTTTCGAGGTAGACCAGCTCCTGGAGATCGGTTCGTCGGAAGGAGGACCGCTCGACGAGGACGAACTCGACCTCCTTGTTGCGCTTGATGCTCTCGCGCACGTAGGCCACGCTTCGCAGCTTGGTGTTGAGGTTGAGTATGTACCACGAGAATCTGGACCGATCGCATCCATCGTCGCGGGGGGGGGTCGCGTTTGTGGAGGTGAGCAACAAGAGTGCTGACGTGTCTTGGGGGGAGGGTTACCCGCAAATCTTGACCAGGTAGTCGGAGACCTCGCCAGAGATGGCCATCGCCTGTCTGATCTTGACACTCGACAGGCCGGTCGCCACTGCGCCGGTCGTCATCGTCGCCGCGAGCGTGGGTGAGCCCATCACATCGAGGGGGGAGGAGTTGCTGACGAGCGACGACAGAGGAGGCGGAATGGGGGGCGACGCGTACCCAGGTCGTACACGGTGTCGTCGGCCGAGCAGAGCATGGTGCGCACCAGCGAGCCCGAGGGGAAGTGGAGCTTCACTCGCACCTGCTCGGCAGCCAACGGCAGGTCAAAGTTGGTGCCCGAGACCTGAGCACGACGGGGCGTACAGAGTAGACAACAAAGACACGTAAGCCCCTGGGCCACGGGAGTCGACAAGGAGGAGGGGAATCACCTGCTGTATGTTCACGAAACCCTTCTCGCCCAGCTCCCAGTTGTCAAAATCGAACAGGCGCGCCATCTTCGCACGGAAGTCGCGCACTTCGTCCTCGCCGCTGGTCCATCCGAGGGGCTTCCCGATAAGCGAACCGATCTGGATGTTTCTCAGCTTTTCCTGCGCGCGCACACATACAAACACGAACGCACGCACGCCAGAGTCGTCACATCTGTGGCCTTGGCAGAATGCCAACTATGCGAGCGAAGCGCGGGAGAGAGGGGGGGTTGGCACCATGCGCGAGGTCCTCTGCGAGCCCAGCGCGATCTTGCGGACCTGCGGGTTGAAGTAGGCGCTCTTGAGACGACCGTTGGTCTCCTCGGGCGGCATCGCTCCCGAGGCCGTCTGCGGCACCCGTCGTCGAATGGCGCCGGCAGGGGACGACGAATCCTTGCGCGAGCGCTGGACCTGTTGCGGGGAATGCTGGTGGCCGGTCGGCGTGAGCGCTCGCTGGCCGAACTTGCGGAACGGCACCGGCGAGCCCGTCGGTGACCGGTCGTCAAAAATGGAAGGGAGCGACGGGAACGACGACGACAGCGACGCCGTCGCCGTCGGCTTGGGCTTGGACGCCTTCTGCCCCTCCTCGCCCTCCTCCGCCGCCTCTTCGCCATCAGTGGCCGCTCGGTCGCCGGTCTCGGTCCCGTTCACCTCGGGAGTCGGCTCTGTCTTCTGATCGCCGCCGCCGCCTTGGCTGTTGTCTTCCTTTGTCTGTGTGCCGTTGTCGACTTTCGAGGTGACCTCCCCCTTGCGCAGCAGTCGCACCTCGGCCGTGCCCATCCGCAGGGCCTCCAACACCTTCTCGACCTGCGCGATGGCGTCGTTCTAACAAAAACGCCCCGGGGCGGTGTGTGAGTGGACCCGGATCGCCGCTGTGTGAGAGCAAGTGCGTGCACAGGGCAACGCCGCGTGTGGCCACACTTACCTTCAGCTGCTGCGCGTCGCTCTCGGCTTCGGGCGTGTGCCGGTGCGGGAGCGTAAGGAACAGCGCAGTGCCATCGGGAACCGTCACTTGAGCTTCGACAACCTCATGCTGGCCAACCAAAGCAAAAACCAGAAAAGATCATTACGACGCCGGCATGGCCATTTGAACTGAGCCGATCCGATCGCCAAGGCAAGTGCGTGTACCTTGCCGCTGAGCGTATCGCTGATGGCTCCCTCCTCGGCGGCCGTCAGCGTGCTCTTGGCGTCATCGAACATCTTGTCCAATCCTGAGTTATGGACCAATCGAGGCACCACCACACGAAGCCGGGTGAGCGCACGCATGGGGGTACTGGAGGAGACGAAGACGGGAGGAGAGCGCGCGTTCGTACGCGATGTGAAGTCGCTGAGCATGGCGTCAACTGTGTCGGGTGGAGGCTCGGTGGACTTTGTCGACACATTTTCTACAGCCTTGGCCGCCTCTTTGCCCCGAGTGTTCGGCTGTCGCACACTTCCCTTCTTGCCGCCATACAGCTCGAACCTGCCGCCACGGTGGTGGCGTCAGCAAGCGGGGCCGCGCACGCGCGCTGGCCGAACCAGGAGGAATAGTACTTGTCCCGCGGTTGCAGCTGCAGCTGAACGGGCGTCTCGCCCAGGAAGGCGTTGTGTATTTGTTCGTGCGACCAAACCAGTTTGACGAATTCAACGTGTAGCACATCGTCCTGTGGTGGTGGTGGTGGTGGTGGTGGTGGTGGTGGTGGTGGTGGTGGTGGTGGTGGTGGTGGTGGTGGTGGTGGATGTCAATTCAGTGAACAGTTAGTGAGGAGTATCAGTGAGGAGAGCATGTGAGGCTGGAGGTACCTCGTTCAAGGCGAGGAAGTAGTCGTTGAGCTCCTTGCCTTTGAGAGCGGGCGTCCGCTTGAAGATTTCAAACTGCATGCGCATGGCGCGATCACGACACGATCACCGTCAGTCGTTATGAATGGCGGTGGGGAGAGTTGGAGAGCACAGCTGCAGACGTGTTGGCCAACCTCACACGAGGCGTAGGGCATACCTTGACGTGATCGACTGTAGAGGTAGCAGGGAACTCATAAGCGTACGTCTCTCCGGCGACGCGCACCTTGGCACGAGGAGAAGTGAAGGGGAGACATGAGCTGAGTGAGAGGCAGCAAAAGGGAAAGGACCGAGGGAGAGAGGGCCTACCTGGACATTGAGTACCGCGTTTTCGAACAGCTGGGGAAGCAAAGCAGGGCATTAGATTGGGGGGGGGGGTAAAATCAATCGAATGCTCCTCCTTTCCAGATTTCTACAATCCGAGAATGAATGGCAGACAGGCGCAGCGATCTTGTTATTGATTCTAATGGAATGGAGGGTCGCACCTTGGAAAACTTCACAGTATCAGTAGACATCTTCGCGGCACGCACAACCGCTAAGACAGGAGTGAAGGTTTGTTGAGCTCAACCAACCAGCCTCGCCGCTTGATGGGCTTGTTGTTGTATCTCTAGTCCAAACGAGAGAAATCAAGCTTGCTGTAGGGGTTTCATTTTGCCTTTCATTTGCGCGATTTACATAGAACTTAAGGTGGCTGGCCACCTGCGCGTGCACGGTCCGCGTTGAGGAGCCGCGGAGGGCAGGCGAGAAAGGGCTGGAAAGTGTAAAGGCATACTTCTTACACAGAAGGACACCATCGTTGCAAGAGACATGTACACATGCATGACATTTACAGGCCTGTAAGATGAAGGTGGAGTGGAAGAAGTGGAAAGAGAAAGAGCAAGTAGAGAAGGAAAGACACGCTGGCTCCTTCTCTGCTGCACGCAGAGGGGCCCTGAGGAGAGCGACGCAGTCCGCAAGGCCAGAGCTATTTACTCCTCGAAGAGGACTCGGGCCGAGCCCAACGACGACGAGGATGATGGCGGCTCAGAGACAATAACCTGAGGAACGGGCGATGACGGGGCCTGGGGTGAGGCCGAGGACGGATTGAGCAGCTCATCGATCAGCTCCTTCCTGTTGGACGTAGAGGCCGCGGCCGTCGTCGTAGCGTCAGCGGCACTAGGCGAAGTAGCGCGACCGCGCACTGGCGTGGGCAACTTGCACAACGCGGCAGAGCTGTCGACGCCTATCGTCGTAGTGGTGGCGGTGGTGGCAGGAGACGACGACGCGGGGGAAGGGAGGCCAGACGAGGGCGACGGCTGGGAAGCGTCGGACGAGTCGGCATTGGCGTCCCACTCGAGCTTCTTTCGGACTGGTGTGGACGGGGCGGAGGGGCTGGTCAAGGAGAAGCTGCGTCTCGATCTTCGGGTGGATCGCAAGCGCGGAGGCTCGGCCGCCGGGGCGCGCTCCTGGAGCTGTGGCACGGGAATGCCCTCTTGGTTCGTGTCGTCAGTCGGCGGCGCTGCTGCCGCGGTGCTTGCTTGGCCCTCGATCACCGCAGTGGCCTGGCGGGCTTGGATGGGGTGAGCCTTGGCGTAGCTTACCCACTCGTTCCATTCGCGCTCGGCCCGATCAATTTCTTCTTCGCGATTCGATGCTGCCTTGGCCCATTCTTCGAGGAACGATCGCTTCTCATTTTCGAATTCGGCGTGTAGATCGGTTTTCTGTCTTTTTACCTTCTGCAGTTGCTCCTCTTGTTCGAGCTGCTGACCCTCGAGTTCACTCAGCTGTGCCACGAGGTCGTAGCATCGTTTCTTTCTCTTTGCCAACTCTGCATCCTGCATCTTGTACCTTTCTCTGCCCTCCTCGTCGAATGAACAACAACGCTTTGAAAATTTGAAGATTTTCCTCGCACTGGATCAAGGGTACCCTTGCTTTCTTGGGTGCTTCAGAGGCTCTGCAGTGTGGCCATGAGGCTCCACCGGTCAAATGTCCGTTGCTGTTTGGCGGGGAGAAGGCGCGAAAAGGAATGTTTTGGCGGGAAGACGTGCTGACGTGGAACGGAATAAGCACCACGTGGTCGCTGCTTGGGTTCCGCCGTTGCTCATCCTCCAGCGGTCTGCCAGCATAGCGCTGTTGGTCTGCACAACGATCTCCTCCACCTGAATCCCTCCTCGCTTGTCCCTTGGGCACACTTTTTGAGTGACGGGAAAATAAAGCAATTTTTATTCCATTTCTTCCACCTTTCATCAAAAAATTATTTTAATAACAAAAATAAAACATGAATGGAACAGCAGGGGTGGGGAGCAAAGGCACAATGCGCAGCGTAACCCTTACCGAGTTTGGCTCCGAAGAAGGCTTCTCATTCATGAAGAACGTACGACGCGCCGTCAGATTTGATGCAGGCGCAACTCTAATTGTTGCTTGAGGGCAACTTTAATGGTCGTGCACGCCGCTAATGGAGGGCTACACAGTGTGCACGGCCAGAGGTGGCAGACGACGAAGTGCTGGTGCGGGTCAAGGCGAGCGCAGTGGCGCCGATCGACGGGGCGGTGCGGCGGGGCGACTTTGCGCAGTTCGTGCGTCTGCCGACAGTGCCCGGCTATGCCGTGTCCGGTGTAGTTGAGAAGCTGGGCATGGAGGTCGACCGCTTCAAGGTGGGCGACGAGGTCATTGGTACGGTGCCGCGCGCACTTCTCGTGCACGCACTACTCATTCGATCGCTCTCGCTCCTCTTAGCTGTACTACCACTTGACGTGGGCGGTGGCTACGCGCAGTACGTGTCCGTCAGCCACTACTTCATGGGTACAGCTCCCACTGGTGTAGCCACACCGCCTGGTCTGGTGGCCACTGACGCGTCTCGGCTTTGTGTCAGCCTACAAGCCGCTGGAGATCAACCACGAGGAAGCGGTGGCATGCCTTCTCGGTGGCGTGTGGTCCTACACTGCGCTGCACTACCACTTCAAACTCTCGCCCGGCGAGACCGTGCTGATACTGAACGGTGACCCCAACCGCCCTTCGACTCTCTCTGTTCGCATTGTGGCGTGACTCACCACCCTATCCAGGCGGGTCAGCGTATGGACACATCGCGGTGCAGCTGGCGACTTCCTGGGGCGCCAAGGTAATCGCTACCGCGTCTTCGGTAGAGGAGCTCAACTTCCTAAACGACCTCCGCGTCACGTATGCAGCCATTTCTTTCTCCATCATCTCTCCCATTATCTCGCGCGCACAGGGAGCTGCGCCTCTCCGCTCACTTCTCTATGGGCGGCAGGCTTGATCGAGTGATAGACTTGACCTCCGAGAGTCTCGTCGATGCCGTGATGGAAGAGACTGGTGGGCAGGGCGTCGATTTCCTCCTCGAAACGGTTCCCCTCACCGAGCAACTGACGACCACCACCGCTGCAGGTTGGCTTTTGCAGTCATTTGTCGACCGCATTGTCTGACATCCGCTTCGCCGCACAGAGAAGGAGAAGAGGGAGCGAGAGATGTCGTCGATCATCTCCGAGAAGGTATCCTCCGAGGCGCGCGGTCGAGCTGCCTACCCCTCGCGGCGTGACCTCATCCGCTGTCTCGCGCCCCTGGGCCGATGGGCCACAGCCTCTGCACAACTTCAGGTAACTTCCGGCCTCCTCCGCTCCCTTGCAGAAAAAAATCCACAAGGCTCATCGGCGTGCGTGTTGGCATCAACCCAGTTGGACCCGCCAGACTCGCGTGTGCTGTTTTTGAAGGGAGCTAGCGTCGGTTTTGTATTCGAACAGTCGTGGCTTCTTGCTGGCTCGCAACAAGGCCGGCTCTTACGTGCGTCCCATCGCGCTCCGGCCGAGCGTTTGTCTGTAACTAACGGTCTCTACTTATGCTCGCACACCGCCAGACATTCTGAGCGACCTGATGGAGAAGGTGTCCAAGGAGGAGATCGTGCCCAAGGTGACCAAGTCCTTCATTCTCGAGAAGATTCGGGAAGCCCACCGCACGCTGGACACCAACAGCGTGGGCACTCTCATCATCAAGCACTGAGCTGATTTTCCAACAACAAAACAACCGCGTGTCGCTGGCGTGTGGTATGCGAGCTATGGGGCCGTTATCTGTGTCGCGCTTTTTGTGCGTACGTTTTCCCGCGCTTTTGGAGGCCAAGCGCAAAGGGCGTGGGGCAGCAGAAGACAGCAACCCGCTCCTCGCGCACACGCTCCGCTCGATCCACACAACAAGGCATCCAATCCCTTTCTTGGAGGAAGGGAAGCTTTGAAACACCATCGAGGCGAGGCAGAAAGGATTTTTAGTTTTCTCCTCTTTTCTTGCAACATCTTCAGCAAAAACAAAGATATCACAATTGATCGATCATAATGGCGGACGAGGAGGACCTCTACAAGGGACCGCTGGCGGAACGTGTCCAAAGCAAGAATTGGAAGGTTAGACGAGCCGCCTACGAGGAGCTGCAGCAGAAATTCAAAGAGGCCACGGATAATGGCATCTTTGATGAATATGGTACGAGCTATGCCACCAAATACACTCTAAATGAAGCCTCACCTTGAATCTCACTACGTATCGTGCAGCACCTAAATTCAAGAAGATTATCGAGGACAAAAATGCAGCTGCCCAGGAGAAGGGACTTGATGCCCTGCTCACTTGGATCGATCGAGCTGAAAACCCCACAAAGTACGCGCCAACCTGCCAAGCTCAGAGCTCCCACCAACATATCTAACTGGCGCATTCACAGATTGAACTTGTGCCAGCCACTGGCGGTGAACTGTTTCGGTGGGAGGTCCAACACCGTGCAGAAGGCGGTTGAAGCGCTGCTGCTCTTTATTGAAGTTGACAAGTCTGGCGAAGCTGTCATCGTACGCCACTTCTCCCTTTCGTTCCTGTGGCTCCTACACTTGCTTGCACTTTGTGCTCTGTGCTCTCCTTTCCTGACCACCCTCTGTTCGCACGGCAGACTGCACTGCTTCCCGAGTGCTTTAGCAAGCAGTGGAAAATCAGCTCCGCGACCATCTCCACCATCACGCTCGCTCTCAAGACCTTTGGCAGTAAGCATGTGCCGCTGAAGCCCATCTTGAAAGAGGTGGCCAAGATGTTCGAAGACAGCAACGCCAAGGTGCGCGAGGAAGCGCAGAAGCTGATGATCGAAATGTATCGCTGGGCCGGAGCGGCCCTCAAGCCTACCGTCGACACGCTGCGACCCGCACAGGCCAAGGACCTCAATACTGCATTCGACGCGCTTCCCAAGGATAAGGCGGTGCCAGAGAAACGTCTGCGATGCGAGCAGCCTCAAGACGACGAGGAGGAGGCACCGGCTGGTCGTGCCAGCGGCGGCGGAGGCGGCGGCGGCGAAGAGGACGAGGAGGAGGCGGGCGGCATGGACGCCTACGAGCTGGCGGAGCCGGTGGACATTCTCTCCAAGCTCCCCGGCGATTGGTATGACAAAGTGGTACGTGCCCAATTTCGGCTATGCTCTCTCAGCCAGCTCGTTGCACGCTCACGCTCATTTCGATGATTTGCTTGGCCAGGCATCGCCCAAGTGGAAGGAGAGGAACGAACAGATGGACGCCCTTCTGTCTCTCCTCAACACTCCTCGCCTTCAGCCTGGCGACTACAAGGAGCTCACCAAGACGATCAAAAAGGTGCTACGACCGCCGCACGTGTCAAAGCTTTGCACTGCGTCCCTGTCTGACATGTGGCCTTTGATTTCAACTACAGATCATCGACAAGGACGCCAACGTGACCGTCGTCATGAAGGCTGCCCAGGCAGCGGGTCTGCTGGCCAAAGGGCTTCGCCAGGCCTATTCGCCGGACGCCAAGTACCTCGTCTCTACGCTCCTGGCCAAGTTCAAGGAAAAGAAGGCCAACGTCGTCACCGCCATTCACGAGGCTCTCGACGCGATGATGGACACGTGCTTCACACTGCCCGATCTGGCCGAGGATCTTCCCGCGGCAGCCGACGCCAAGACTCCGCCCGGTCGCGAGCAGACCCTGGCCTTCATCATCCGCTTCATCACCAAGTCCAAGCGCGCATCGGTGGGCCAAGCGATCAAGCTTTTGGGCCCGCTGTTGCTGAAGGCCATGGACGACAGCACGCCCGAGGTTCGAGAGGCGGCCTACAAGGCCTTTGGTACCCTTGTGGGCAAGGTGGGCGAGCGTCCGCTCTCGCCCTACCTCACCAAGCTGGACGGTATCAAGGAGAAGAAGGTCAAGGAGAACTACCCCGAGAAGATCTTCACGGGCACGCTCAACCTCAACCCGCAGGCGGCCAAGCCTGCCGCTGCGGGCGCCAACGGCAAGCCCGCTCCCGCCAAGAAGCCTGCCGCGACTGCCAACGGCAAGCCCGCCGCCGCTGCCGCCAGTGCTAATGGCGCCAGGAGAGCGGCTCCTGCCGCTGCCGCTTCTTCAAGCAAGCCGCCCGCAGCACAGCCCCCGAAGCCCGCCGCGCCGGTAAGCCCATGCCCATGCCCTCTTTAACAGCATTTCTGTGGCTTGAGCCTAATGCGCATGACCCGTCTGTAGGCCGCGGCTGCGGGCAGAACCGCCGCGACTGCCCCGAAGCCCGAGTCCGCTGCACCGGCCAAGCCTGCGGCAGCTGCGCCGGCGCCCAAGCCCGCTGTGCCCAAGCCCAAGCCCAAGCCCGCCGTTCCCGTTGAGCTCCCACTCATCACACCCGAGGAAGCGATGGAAAAGGCGACGGCCGTGCTGGCCGAGACCACCCTGCCTCTCCTTGAAGACGCCCAGTGGAAGAACAGGGTTGCTGGTGCGTTGCGGGTTGGCTTCTAAAGCGCGTCTTTGCTGCAGTGGCTAACACACGCTCGGCCAAACACCTCAGGCATGGATGAGCTCAACACTCAGATGGATAAGCTCTTGGAGAAGGACGACGCACTCATGGTGCAGGTCATCCTTCGCCTCATCGAACAAAAGCCGGGATTCAAGGACGCGAATTTCCAGGTCATGCAGAGGATACTGCAGACCATCACGCGCCTCTCCAAGTCGCAGTTCTTCACCAAGTCCATGGCCGAGCTGGTCCTGGCAGGTAAGAATCGCGTTACGCCTTACCCCCCCCCCACTCTTCACTAGAGGAAAGCCAGCCGCTGACCTGCTCTCTTCGGGTTGTGCGTCTAGTCCTGGTCGACAAGATCGCCGACATCAAGCTGAGGATCGTCGCGCTCGAATGCCTCAACGGGGTGGTCGAAGCGGTGGGTCTCGA
>JANDJZ010000234.1:0-73314 GCA_027943245.1 Acanthamoeba sp. SK_2022b
CTCGATTTCTTTCCAATCGCCCTTGTACTGCTCCGGCATGCCAAGGGTTGACATGCTGCGCTCTGAGTTCACATTGATGAATTGCAGGAGCGTCGTAAGCAAAAAAACAAGAAAATCAAATCAAGCAAGATATGCCTCGATGATTTTAAAGCCAATGCAGGACCCCGATTCAAATTTGCTGATTTGTTGTTGTATGATTCCTAATTGAGAAGAGCGATTAATCGAATTGGGTACCTCGGCCCTCGCTCATCCTCTTCTTCTTGCGTTGAGCCTTGCCCGTCAGGAGGCTGTGGAGAGGCGTTGTATCCTCGCCGCTGCCTGCGTCGGAAAATGAGGCATCGACGTCGCTTGCGAAGAGCCCTGCCGGAGAGCCCACCCGGAAGTCACTCCCGTTGATGGAGTAATCCGAGCTTGAGGAGGGGTGGTGGCTCATCCTCTTCGTCCTCACTCGCACACACGAGATGGAAGAGAGATGCAGAGAATAACGCAACCAGGTGCCTCGCGTCGAATAAGCAACGGAAAAACCTGGCAGGCAGGAAATAATGAGCAATATATTCTCTTGCTTGTGTTTGGCGGAAACGCTGGCCTGATTGATTTCCCATTGGTTGATCATACACTCACAACGAATCCTGGAAAAATTCCCGTTTCGAGAACAGAGTTCGGCCCAGCAAGCGGTGGCCAGAGCAGCGCTGCCTCTTCGCTGGCCTAAGACGTCGGACGGCGCCAGAGCTCATCTGCAGGCATGACGTGGAAATGGCCATCGTAGTCGACGTATGTTCGGTCCATCTCGTTGATCTCCATGTGGAAGTACGTCTTGAAGGCCTGCGCAAACTTGCGGACAAACACGCACTTGAAGGTGACCGACGTCGGTGCTCGCGGCTCGCCCTCCAAGCCGACCGCCTCCTTCACGAACATGTCCGTTTCGTTGTCCTTGGCCGGGCCCAGGCGCAGCAGTCGAAAGGGCTCCAGTCTGATGAAGTCGATGTCGCTCACCTTCTCGTCGAGGAACTGCCTGAGTCTGGCCACCAGCGCACTGCACTCGCTCTCCGTCGTCTGAATCACGATCTCATCTGTGTACTTGCAAGCAACCTAAAAACACAGCCCAACGCTTAGTCGATAACAACGGAGGAAGGGCGGGAAGAAGGAGGGCAACCTGGTCGACATCCACAACGTTGTGGCTCATTAGCAGGTTGTAGATTCGATCGTTGAGCGCGTGGTAGATCTTCGACTGCGCCTGGTGGTTGATCTTGCCCATCACCGCTGCACGAAATCGCTTGCTGTTGAGGAGCGCCTGGTAGCTCGTGTAGCGGCTCAGAAACTCCACCCAGTTCTGTAGAAGGCCCAACGCAAAGCATTACGGCCACGAGCGGCGTGAGCACTCGCGCGTGTGAAGCGTGCGGGCCGGGAAGACATGCGTGCCTTTGTCCCAAACACCAAGTGCGGGTCGTAGTAGCGAAGGGAGTTGAAGTTGGCCGACGTGAAGTCCAAGGAGACGTAGTACTTGCCCGAGTTCTCAATCTTGTACAAGTTCTCTGTGGCTCCACTATTAAAGTGCGCACCAATCATCACACAACACACACACACACACACACACACACACACACACACACACACACACACACACACACACACACACACACACACACAGAGAGAGAGAGAGAAGAGAGAGAAACTGTGAGCGACAGTGTAGATGATACGAGGGTCTAGGCGAGGAGGACAGTACCGCTCGGGAGCCGAGTTCTTGATGTCGAATTGCGAGAGGTCGTCAGCAGCAAAGGCCTTGTAGGCCTCCGTGCTGGTGACGTCGTCAATGATCCGCTGGACCAGCTCGCCGGTGTAGTTCTTCCACTTGGCCACGCTCCCTACGTTTTGACACGGAGCGTCACACGCGTGTGGAAACAAAGCACTGCATGGGGCGGGAGAGGTGAAGAGACCTTGGGAGTTGACGGCTTCGAGAAAGAGTTCTAGATTGGTTTGCGAGTGCAGCACCGGCTCGTAGAGGGCGCAAAAGTACTCGAAGTAGGGGGACTCCAACACTGGCAGGGGCACGGCAAAGTCTATGCAAAATCTGCACAGCAGAAGCAGCAGCAACAACACACGGCGGCCAAGCTGTGTCACGAAAGAACGAAGCAAAGAACGAAAGCGGCGCGAAGGAAGGAGAGGACGAGACCTGTTGCGAAGTGCGACGGGCAGAGTGGACGCTGTGAAAGGTGGGCCCTTGACTCCTCGCGCCTTGCGTGCCCTCTTCTCTTCTTCCTCGCTCTCCTCCTTTTTCTGAGCCCAGTCGACCGGCTTGGAGATGCGCAGCGTGTGCTTGGGCCGTCCACCATCTACGGCCACGAGCCCCAGCCTCCTCGCAAAATCGCCCAGCAAGCGCTTCTCGAGCGCGTTCAGGTCGCCGCCCATGAACAGTTCCTTTGCGTTCTTCGCGCCATCTTTGGCAAGCGCAAACTGTTCGATTTTCTTGCGGTTGTCCTCCACCACGCTGCGATAATCGTTGTCCCTTCGTCTGTTCTTCTTCTTCTTCTTGCCCTCTCCATCTCCTGTCTGCGCGCCACGAGTGGTTGCGGGATGATTTGCCGGCTCTTCCCCTTCGCCCAGCAAAGAAAACATGTTGCCACCACTCGCGGCGGCAGCTTGGCGGCGTCTCCTCTCCTTCCTCTTGTGGTTCTTGGACGACATGCCTCCCACTAGATCCAAAGTGGCAACAAAATTCACTCGGCTGAATTATTTATTACGAGAAAACAAACAGAACCAAAATCGGCGTGGGGCACAGACGCCGTTTGTGCTGGCCGCACGGAGCACGTGAGAGTTTCTCAGTGTTCGCGTTGCTCACTGCCCATCCCCTCCATCCACAGCAACAATCTCTGGCTTGTTGCGGTTGGTTCCTTGACAACACTCGCCGCCTGGTCTGAAGTATTATGGGACGCGATGCAAGAAAATTTCGTGATAAATGTCCAGAGGGCAGCCAAGTTTCTTTTTTTCTTTGTTCTCCGCTCCGTCAGATTCGTGAGGCCGCATCTCTCCCTCTTCTCCACCCATCTTTCGGCCCACTCCCGTGGTCGTTAGATTCGTTTCGTTCTCAAAAAACACAGCATCTGCATCTACGCCGACCTCGTCGCGTTAATCTATTTGCGAGCTAATTCATCATCAATATCGTAGCGATTCTTGACATAGTAATATTGGAGAATGGTGCTCTACAACTTCAAGCAGATCCAGTCCGTGCCTACGGGCCAGGATTTCATCGATATCGCCCTCTCGAAGACGCAGCGGAAGACCCCGACGGTGGTGCACAAGCACTATGCCATCGCGAGGATCCGCCAGTTCTACATGAAGAAGGTCAAGTTCACCCAGCAGACCTACCATGACAGGCTCACCCAGATCCTCGAAGATTTCCCAGTGCTGGATGTACGATTTTTCATCTTCTTGATTTCCTCCATTGCCTCAACTCCTTCCGTTTGTACCTGATGCCTCTTGCAAGATATTAACTCATTTCCTTGGTCATATACAGGACATCCATCCGTTCTATGCTGATTTGATCAACGTCCTGTACGACAGGGACCACTACAAGCTTGCGCTTGGTCAGCTTAACATCGCCCGCCACCTCATTGACAACTTGTCGAAGGACTATGTTCGTCTCCTTAAGTTCGGTGACTCTCTGTACCGATGCAAGCAGCTCAAGAGGGCCGCTCTCGGAAGGTGCTCCTCTTGCCTGATGCTTCATTCAATCTCGAAATTTACCGTTTAATTGTATCTTACTAAGCTTCATACGCTACGTTCAGAATGTGTACCCTCATGAAGAAGCAGGGTCCTTCTCTGGCCTATCTCGAGCAAGTGAGGCAGCATTTGGCTCGTCTGCCCTCCATTGATCCCAACACCAGGTAACAAAAATGCGTTCATATATCCTCAATGTATTGCGTTCTTACGCGTCTTTGCAGGTCCATGATCCTTTGCGGCTATCCCAACGTGGGTAAGTCCTCCTTCATGAACAAGCTCACTCGCGCCGACGTCGACGTGCAGCCCTACGCCTTCACCACCAAGTCGCTTTTCGTGGGCCACACCGACCACGAGTACATGCGCTTCCAGGTGTGTCTTTCTTCCTCCCTTTTTGTTTATTTGATTAATAAAAAAATAATACCAAAAATAATTCAAAAATTTCTGTATTATTGGTTGCATAACAAAAAGAGAAAAAGAAAAAGAAAAAGAAGAAGCGAAGGCTCACATTTTCGGGTTTGTGAGTACAGGTCCTGGATACGCCCGGTATCTTGGATCATCCCCTCGAGGAGAGGAACACCATTGAAATGCTCTCGATCACGGCCCTGGCCCACTTGCGGGCTGCCATCATCTTCGTCATCGATATCTCGGAGCAGTGCAGCTACTCCATCGAGGACCAGGTCAAGCTCTTCAACTCCATCAAGCCCCTCTTCACCAACAAGCCCCTCGTCGTTGCCCTCAACAAGATCGACGTCATCACCCTCGACAACCTGCGCGAGGATGCCAAGGCCCTTCTTCGCGAGCTCGAGACCCAGAACAACGTCTACCTCATCCCCATGTCGACCCTCACCGAGGAGGGCGTCATGAAGGTCAAGGAGTTCGCCTGCCAGAAGCTGCTTGACCAGCGCATCGATCAGAAGCTGGCCACCGTGAAGCAGGACGACGTTCTCCGCCGACTCCACGTCGCCGTTCCCCTTCCCAGGGACAGCCGGCAGAGGAAGCCCGTCATCCCCAAGTCCGTGGTCCAGAAGCGCCAGCTCAAGAAGGAGGGCGCCGAGGAGATGGAGCGCGAGGTGACCTCCAACGCCGTCGACCTCATACACAAGAACAGGTGGCTCCTCGCCGACGACCCCGACTGGGACCCCACCGTGTTTGGACCCGACCTGAGGAACCAGTTCATGCTGGCCAACGACGAGTGGAAGTTCGACAGCATTCCCGAGATCATGAACGGCATGAACGTGTTCGACTACATCGATCCCGACATCCTGGTCAAGCTGCGACAGCTGGAGAAGGAGGAGGAGGAGCGACTGGAGAACGAGGCGGGCGAGATGGAGGAGGAGCAGCCCTTCCGCTTGACCGAAGCCGAGATCAACCTCCTGAAGGAGCTGAGGAACAAGGATGCCCTCACCCGCATGGAGCACGCCCTCAACAAGGGCAACAAGTCTCGACCCACGCTCCCCCAGGCGTCCAGAACCGGCCGGTTGCAACTCGGCGCGTTCGAGGACCACCTGAGGGACATGGGCATCAACCCGAGCGCTGCCGTGGACCGAGCGCGCAGCTTGAGCCGGGGCAGGAAGAGGTCGCGCTCCGAGAGCCCGTCGGTGGAGCGGTCCAAGTCGCGAGGCAGGAGCAAGACCCCGCAGGAGGAGGGTCTGCGAGACAAGCGACAGAAGATGGAGGTCGAGATCAAGGCCAAGAAGGCGCAGAGGACCATGAACAAGGACGGACGAATGGGAGAGGCCGACAGACACATCTACAACCTCAAGCCCAAGCACCTCTACGCCGGCAAGCGCGGCAACGGCAAGACCGACAGGAGGTAGAAGAGGAGGTGTGTTTTCGTACGCGTCACAAAGAAATTCTTTTTTGTCCAATCTGGTTTTCGCACTATTTTCAAATTGAATTTCAATTGTAATTTCTTCTCCGAATGCAAAAAAGTCGAGAAACAACCTGGAAGCCACTTGGCCTTTTATGAACTCCGCTGTCCCCAGATCAGTATTCCATCTTTTCCACAAGGAGGAGACATCTCCTCCATAAAACAAGTCCGCACCCTTAAATCTCTTCAAATTCAGCCCGTGTACACGAGCTCTCGACCAACCCACAGCGCCTTTGCAAAATGATGAAAACAGCACGACAGACAGTCGTCAATTCGCCAGCCCATCAGCCAATTACTCCCATTAATGGTTCAACGGAGCAGTATGCAAAACTTGTGCAGGCTGCCCTTGTTGGATTGACGAAGGTAGCGTTTTCAAGGAGTGCCTCGGAGATGCTTTCTTAGCCCAATCTCGATTTCCAGTGACTAACGAATTTGCCATGCTCAGGGCGATCAGCGCGGCTACAACTTTGTTATCCAGAGCATGTGTCCTGGACTCCGAAGTACAGAGAAAATTGATCGACCCCTTACCATTCCGCTTGTTTGGCTGCAGGCCCTTACTCAGGTACTGTGCTCAGCTCCTGCTCAGGATCCAAACGTTTGCATCCTGCTCACGAACTCTTTGCCTCGTCTGCTGCAGTCTGCATCCCTCATTAAGCCACAAAATTGTGAGGCCCTACTCAATGTTTTACGCGCCTTCGATTGGGCCGCTGACAAGGTGCGCGACATTCACTGAGCTCTTCACGAACGAACAAATTTGGCACTTACTCAAGCAATCACTATCTCTTCTAGGATATCGTATCGGCCTATGTCAACCTCCTACTCAACTTGATCTCCTCCGACGTGTGCCACCTCGCTCCTTCTTTTCAGATGATCGCGCGAAACTTCCTTCCACGAAAGAGCCACAACTCTCTCGGTACGCACCACCACGCTACATTTTTCGTTCTTCTTCTCTCCTCTCGGTTCGAGTGCTAGTGTATTGGAGTCTGTCCGAAGTGATCTTGCTGCGTTGAAGTAGCTCTTCCCACAGCCTTCTCTCGACGTCTGATCGTCGAAAGGCGAGACGAGTGAGAGCGGGGTTTGTGTGGACCTGTTACGAGTAGCGAGGGATTGGGTGGCCGTATCTCTTTTTATCCGTTCTCTTCCTCCACCGTAAAGCGCGTGCATGAACAGAGTGAGCTCTAGGGGTTCTCAATCGAGTAGATAGCTCCATCACACAACTACTCGTCCACGGCAGATTGCCACTGCCAGCACTTGCTGCAAGGACCGTGTCTCAACACGATTGATGCCGCACAATCGGCTCTCTCGGCGTTGGGCTCGGTGTTTCCTGCGCAACGTGTGTCGCACACACACACCACAAGGAAGGACAAAGTGGGGTGAGGTCACACTGACCACCTCCGATCTGCGCGAAAGGCGGCCGCGAGTTAGTAGCGCGAGGCGAACACTCCCCGCTGAATGTTCTCGTATGTATTCCCACCATCGTCGTTGCCCTCGTTCGTCCGCCTCGCCTCGCGTCGTCCCTCTGGCAGGGGTGGCGTGAGGCGTGTGCGGGCGATCGATGGTTGACCTGGTGGATGCATTCTTCGCCCGCGGCAGCAAAGCCTTGATCGGTGATACGTTCAGCTTTGCGCGCGGAATAAACTCGGACTCGAGTTCGATCGGGCGCGGCACGACACACATGGCCTTCGGCTCTCCGCTCTTGTCCTCCTCCAGAGCCCCCTCCCACCAGCCTCACAAGCTGGTGGGGATGGCGCTGTGGAGGAGATGAGGAACGGAGGGAGAAGGCCTGGTATCTGCCCGCCCCATGCGATTGCTCATCCTTCATCCTTCGTTACACAACACTCCCGCCACTATTGCGCGCTCCCCTCGGTCTCGTCTCGCCGCTCTTGTTCGCTCGTGAATCTTCACAGCATCACATCACATCACCGACAAGCTCGGTCTGTGAGTTAGTTGGGGCACTTGGTTGCGTGTGTGAGTGAGAGCAAAACATCATCGTCATTATCGGCTGGGTAGGGCGTGAGGTCGGCGAGTTCGGACACCGCGATCGTTTCCCCAACTTTTCTGCCCCCCCCCCCTCCGATCCCTTTGCTTTGGCCGTTGTGGCTCACCATCTCTCCTATTGCAGAGGGCGAGAAGTACGACCTGATCGCCACCGAGCAGGTCGCCAAGCACCTCCATCAGACCATCTCTCTCATCCTGGTACAAACCTCTCCTTTAAATCTTTCCTCTCTCTCTCTCTCTCTCGTCCCGCGACATGGCCCTCGCTGTGATGACAACATTTTGCACTTCCTATCGAACGCCACAAGGTGTGATGAAGGATTTCTCAGATGAACGTCTGAAGCCTGCGGTTCATGTCTTTCTATTCTCTCTCTCTCTCTCTTTCGCTCTTCTCTATTCGGTCGCTCACGCTTTCCACCACCAATCGCAAACGATCAGGACTTGGTGCCGAGCAGCACGTCGGTCCTGCTGGACATCCTGGAGCACAACTTCCCGCACAAGCGTCTCGATGTCGAGACCCACCGGTGCTACCTCTCCAACATCCTGCAGGTGGCGTCCTACTGCGAGGCGCTCAAGTCGTCCATGCTCGGCCTGGCCATCAAGAACATCCTCCAAATCGACGTCGAGATCAAGATCGAAGTGCTCGAGGAGGAGGACGAGGACGAGATCTTTGACATGGAGATGACCGAACACGCGGCCGACATGGCCACCAAGCTCGACGCGTTGATGGACATCCTCTTCAGCTTCATCTTCCGCGAGAGCCAGCGAAGCGAGAAGCACCGGGAGCAGATGTTCTTCATGCTCATGCAGCTCTTCGATACCTTCATCCTCAAGACCCACAAGTCCAAATACGTGCAGTTCCTTCTCTTCTACGTCTGCGCCATGGACATCAACTACACACACGTACGTTCGCCGCTCCTCAATCAACATTGCGTCTAGAGTGGAGGGCGCATTTGCTCACAAGCGTTTCCCCATTTGCATGACCCGGCGCAGGCCTTTGTGCGATACCTGCTGGAGAAGGTGATGGACGTGAGCAACCACCCGCTCACGCGAAGCACGTGTGCGGCCTATCTCGGGTCCTTCCTGGCCCGATCCACGCTCGTCCCCACACAACTCGTCCAAGAGTCGCTGCAGAGTGCGCCCCCCCCCCGCCTCTCGCAAACACTGGAAAGAAATGCACGACCCCGCGGCGGAGTGCTGATCGTTTATACGCTGGTGTGTCGACACTTGTCTCTTTCGTGGCCACGACAGTCATGAGCCGATGGGCGCTGCAGTACGGCACGCAGAACCGAGACACCATGCCCGATGCCGAAGTCCACGGCCTCTTCTATTCCGTGTGCCAGGCCATCTTCTACGTCGTCTGCTTCAAATACCAACAGCTCTCCCTCCGCGCACCCGTACGTCATGCCCCCCCCCCCAAAATCGCGTGGCCGCCCTTTCGATTCGGAGCCCCAAGTCGCTCACATGCCGCCATCACATGTCATGTGACACACAAAACAACTCTGCAGGAGGGGGCGGCGTTCCTCAATGGGCTTGGCCTCGACAGCATCATCCAATCTCGACTCAACCCGCTCCGGCTGTGCGCTGCGACGGTGGTGACCGAATTCCTCAAGATCGCGGCGGACCTGTGCGGGCTGTTGCCGTCGGCGCGGGCAGTGCTCGAGCGCAACAAGCGGATCGTGCTGGCGACCAAGTCCGTCTTTGGCAACGCCAACCAGCTCGACTCCTTCTTTCCCTTCGACCCCTACCTCCTCCGCCACTCCTCCAAGCACATCAGCGCCATCTACCAGTCGTGGTCTCCGATCCCGGAGGGCGCCGGCTCCGCGACGCTGCCGCCATCTTCGCCGGCGCTGACGGTGTCGTCTCCGTCCGTACTCACGCGACCCACCTCTTCCGCCACGTCCTCCGAACCCGCCGCGCCACCATCCCCGACGGTCTTCCCCCTCAACACGTCCATGTCGGGCCGACAACCGTCGCCCTCGATGCATGTCCCGCTCACCTTCCTCTCGTCGCTGCCCGGGTCATCCTCGCCCACGCTGGGCGGTCCCGACTCGTACGCCGACACCCCGCCGGACACGCCCAACTACCTCCTGCGACGCGGCAGCATCGGCGGCGAGGAGCTCATGGGCACGAGCTTCACCGGCTCGCCGGGGGCCGGCATGCTGTCGATGACGCCCGAGAGCGTGAGCAACGACGTGGACTTTTCGTGGAAGTACTCCTGGGGCGGCAAGTGAAGCCCCACCCTTCTGCCACAATAAACACCGCAAACCTCCTTTGTACAAACCTGGCCCTACATGTACCACACAGACCCCTTGCTGCAGCAAGCCTGTGTCCCCCCCCCTCGTGGCACCCAGGCCGCCAAGCTTCCGGAATGCGAAGCCTCCCCGATGTCCTGGACAAGCGTGGGTGTTTAATTAAAAAAAAAGCCCAACCAATCAAATACGAAAAGGTAGATCGACATTGGCAGGATTCGAACCTGCGCGGGGAAACCCCACCTCGTTAGCAGCGAGGCACCTTAACCACTCGGCCACAATGTCTTGCGTGCATTGCGATCTCTGGCAGGCGCTCTCTGGCTAGGTCCGCTTCCGGATATGTCCCTCCCTCTGCTTCGCCTGCTACATCATTGGCCACGGGCACGAAGGGCACTGAGCAAGAAGGTTGGTACGCGATCTTCTTGCCAGAGTGCGTGAGTACCCAGGTAACCGCGATGTGGTTGGTCAAAATTTGACTTGGTCTGTGGCCAAACGACCAAGGAAAGCCTTCTGCGAAGGACACCGCATAAAACAGCCCGCGCGGACCATTCAAGCCGTTGTACCTATTCTTCCACGCAAGCACACACCCACATCTCCCGTCCAAAGCGCCATCGTACTCCTACTCCCTCTCAGCCCTGTCTCCCTACGCCAGGCTTTGTAGTGACAGCTTCCCACAGACTTCTACACCATGCAAAGACAAACGAGCAAGGTTAGCGCCATCAAAGAACAGTTCGAGGCCTTGTCCGCCAAGGGCATCGATGTGGCCAAAGAGGCCAGTGCGTCCCCCCCCCCCATTCTTGAACGTCGGCCATTGGCCGCCCAGTCAGCAAATTACGCCGGTACAGCGAATACGGTGCCCAATCGCTGAGGCCGCACAAAAAACCTCTGCAGAGAAGGTCAAGGCCCTGTTCAAAAAGTACGACACCGATGGCAGCGGGGACATTGACGCCAAGGAGTTCCAGGTTCTCGCCTACGATCTCGGTAACCTCACCAACATACGCTCTGAACACGCCCTTCATTAAGGTTGTTGCCTTACCCGTGTTGCGTGTGGGCGGCCCAATCAGGACTGGTCTTGACCGACGACGAGGCCAAGGCGTATGTGAAGGAGCTCGACACGGACGGCAACGGTATCCTTGCTCCTCCGGAGTGGCCGCGTGGGTTATTATTCAGTTGCAACTGAACGCTGACGTGGGGCCAGGCACCGTTGACTTCCCCGAGTTCCTGACCTGGTGGAACAACCCCGACAAGAAGGTGGGCGGCGTCGAGAACGACAACAAGCTCAAGGCCCTCAAGATGCGCCTTCGCTCGCAGAGCGCCCTGGCCGCCGCATCGGCCATCACCACCTCCATCCTGAAGAGTACGCTTGACCCAGTTTGACCGATGGTGTGCGTTGACTACTGGTGACCGTCGCTGTGTTTTCCTCTCCGCAGCGGCGGAGGCGGCCAAGGCCGTCGACGAGGACAGGTCAACGATCGAGCTCAAGGTCAACATCGGCCGGTTCGACGAGGTCAGAAGCTCGCTGGCGCTCTCCTACGCCCACTCGGAGGACGGAGGTTTGTTGCCCAATGGCGGCTTGCCGGGTTGTCTTGCATTGCATCTGACCACCATGTTCGATGATTGCTGGTGGTGGTGGGGAGCAGCAACGAAGGTGAGGGCGGCGACCAAGGCCGACGCGGAGGCTCTGGCGGTCACGGTCAAGTTCACGGTCAAGCAGGGCGTTGACCTGTTCGAGGTCGGCGAGGTGTCCAGCACGGTCAAAGGTGCGAGCGTCACGACGCCACCCGCGCGCCCGCAGGCCTCCTTGGCTCACACGCCAAGCATGGGGCGGTTGTGGCGCGCTACGCAGGCGTGCTGGCCCTGGCGAAGCGCTCGCTCAAGTACTCCAACGTGGCCACCAAGATGGAGAAGGCCAATGACAAGGACGTGCTCGCCCTCAGCTTCGCGTTCGCGCCATCCGAGCTGGACATCATCACCAGCGTCGCCCAGGGTTCGTTGCACGCGCAGCTCAAACTCTGATCACCTCCAGCCAATTGGCTGATGTTATCTTCGCGTGTAGTGCTCGACACGCTCAAGATCTCGACGCTCAACGTGAAGCTCGACTCGAGCGAGCGCCCTGGCGACGCGCCCAACCCCAAGGGCATCAGCTCTCGCTTCTCCGCTTCTGTACGTTGCCACAGCCACCACGCGTAGATCCATTCTTCTTGCCAACCGCCAACCGCGCTCTCGCGCGCGTTGCGTGCAGGTGGCGCTGGACCGTGCGGCGATGCAGGCCATGTACGAGTGCTTTGGCGACTCTGGCTCCCAGCAGAAGATCGCGAGGGTGTTCGCCGTGGCGAGCGCCATCCGCAACGTGTCCCTGCTGATCGAGTCCGAGACGCTCAACCACTTCCTGCGCAAGGAGCTGGGGGCCGTCTACCCTGCCGAGGACGTCAACGGCTTCGCCGCCCTCAAGTCCAAGGTCATCCTGCCCAAGCTGGCCGTCCTGGCCAACGACGAGCTGCCTGCCGCCTTCGTGTACGACTTCGCTCGTCTCGATGTCGGCGCTTGCCACGCCATCGCCTCACTCGGTCTCGGTGTGTCTGGTGCACAGGGATCTGTATTCGGGCCTGGTCAATGTCTTCAGCGACGTGCAGGGCGTTGAGTTGGCGATCGGATCGCACGTGTTCGAGCTCTCCCTAACCGGCCTTAACCTGTTCGAGAACTACCTCCCGACCATGTACGTGATCGCTCGAGAGT
The DNA here is from genome assembly GCA_027943245.1 of Acanthamoeba sp. SK_2022b. NCBI lineage: Eukaryota > Discosea > Longamoebia > Acanthamoebidae > Acanthamoeba > Acanthamoeba sp. SK_2022b. The sequence goes on from JANDJZ010000234.1 coordinate 12,571, forward strand.
GGATGCAACAACGCGGCAGTCTAAATCTCGTTCTGTGCTGCTGCGCGTGTAGGGCCGAGATAAAGAAATGGGTCGAGGACGAGGCACTGCGCAAGAAGAAGGAGGAGGACTCCGAGGATGAGGCCCAGAGCTACTGCGACTTTGTCCTGTCTGCGTAAAATAAAGCTTCATGGCGCACCGTAATGGGCCCGCAGCCGTTGCGCGAGCATGGGCACCAGCCAGCCAGCGCCGAGTGATCCCGGACAACGTTGTGGCGAGCAGACAGCACCACAACAGCTCCCACCACGCACTCGGCCAGCACAGGCGGGGCAAAAGATATGCATCCGCCGGGAATTGAACCCGGGTCTCCCGCGTGGCAGGCGGAAATCTTGCCACTGGACCACGGATGCTGCTTATTTAAGTTGGGGCGAGCGAGTGCAGGTTGAGAGGTAACACTGGGCTGCTGGCGTGGGCCTGTGCAGCAAATGTTGTGGAGCAGGGTCTTTGACAAGATGCTGAAGGTGTGAATAATGTTAAGCACCACTGGTGCACTAACAAAGCAAATAGATAAGCCCATGAAGTTGTTCTGGAAATCTTTTTGCACTGTTTGTTGCATTTTGAAGGCCAGGGCAGGCAGGTGGGCATGTGGGAAGGTGGGTGGGTGTGCATACCAACAGCAAAGGCCACCACACTCCACTTGGTCTGGTATCATTGCCCCTACAATGCTCCCAGTACACTTGTGGATCTTGCCTGGCTGCACACACCTCATCTTCAAGGACTGGGCTGCCATGTGAGTCCAGCTTGGATTGAAGGTATAGTGGAACTGCCTTGCAGCCAACCTCAAGCTCAAGGGAGCTGTCATGGGCACTGACCTCTGGATGGACAGATTTGATGTCTGTCTTGAAGGATGCACAGTCTTGCACAAGGACCCTTGTGGTCCTACAAGTGCAACAGCCCCAGGGTGTGCTACATGGCCCTGCAAGATGCCCATGACAAGTTTTGGGCACTGTGGGGTGGCTTTCTGCCCAAGATACATAGAGGATGGGGACTTACTCAAGGTCAATGCAAGCCAGCTGAGTGCTTCCATGCCTGGTGCTCTGCCACTTGAGTGGGGAAATAACAACATTGACCAAGGCAAATTCATCACCCCATTCCCACAGCCTTGTGGATGCCCTTGTGCTGCTGTTGGCCTTGCACAGCTTGCAGTAGCACAGGAGAGGCACAACTTGAAGGTGCATGCTGCTTGTGCACATATGTGGAGGGAGGGTTTGGGTGTATTGATGCTTTTTGTCACCCATGGGCTGAAGGTGAAGAACAACTTATTGCACTTGTTTGGACAGCAGTGGGCATTGCCAATGCTTGCTGTTGACCCAGTAAACTCTGTTGTTATTCAATAAAACAATAGCTTTCCTCTACTCCAACCAAATTTTTTTTGGACCTACACCAGTCATTTTATCATGGAAACATAGCTCATTGAGAGCACAGTGGCCCCTGGCCCAGACCATGTCTTGCTTGAGTGGTCCTCAACTGCTCACCTCTCCACCACACCACCACCTACCCTCTCCTCCAGTTGTTTGATGTTGTTGGTTGTGTGGTGTGGTTGTGTGTGTGTGTGTGTGTGTGTGTGTGTGTGTGTGTGTGTGTGTGTGTGTGTGTGTGTGTGTGTGTGTGTGTGTGTGTGTGTGTGTGTGTGTGTGTGTGTGTGTGTGTGTGTGTGTGTGTGTGTGTGTGTGTGTGTGTGTGTGTGTGTGTGTGTGTGTGTGTGTGTGTGTGTGTGTGTGTGTGTGTGTGTGTGTGTGTGTGTGTGTGTGTGTGTGTGTGTGTGTGTGCGAGCAGAGCCTCAGCGATGGTGCCCCAAGCAGGGCGAGCAGGGAGGCATGCTTTACCCTTTCACCAACCTCCTTAAATAAGCAGCATCCGTGGTCCAGTGGCAAGATTTCCGCCTGCCACGCGGGAGACCCGGGTTCAATTCCCGGCGGATGCATATCTTTTGCCCCGCCTGTGCTGGCCGAGTGCGTGGTGGGAGCTGTTGTGGTGCTGTCTGCTCGCCACAACGTTGTCCGGGATCACTCGGCGCTGGCTGGCTGGTGCCCATGCTCGCGCAACGGCTGCGGGCCCATTGCACTATTGGGCCGCAATCTAATTGAGCGGAGCTTTGCCGTCCAATTCGTCAAGCGGAAGAGTCATTGGAAATGCAGCGTGGGATTATGTCCTTTCCTCTAATGGATAACGCCGAGGTCGTCGAGCACGAAAGGACACGCGCAGCTTATAATAAGTTGGCGATTGATACAACCGGGGCATTTCTGACTGATACGGCACTGGCGGTATCTGCCGGCGCCTCCGGCTCCGTTATCTGACCGGGTTGACAAGCACGCTGGCCTCATAAAAGCCTGGCGCAAGAGCTCAGTCCCATTGTACAATCACCCACAAACCACACAGCACAACCAGCAATGAAGCTTCCTTCGCTCCGCCGCAGCAACGAGAGCTACGAACGCGTGGGTCAAGTTGAGCGCTGCTCCACTCAGCGAGGTCTCAGCAAGTGGGAGGAGATGCTTGAGCGCTCTTCGGCCGGCCAGGGACTGGAGTCATCCGAGTCGGCCACGGCCTCGGTCTCGCCTGCCGCTTCGCCGCGAGCAGTTGATGACATGGCCGATCCCAGCATCCGGAAGTTCAGGTCGAGCGCGCAGGTCTGTGCCATGGCCGCACTCTACGCCGCCGAACCGCAAGTGTTCCTCTGAGCAAGCAGCCACCCATCAAGCCACTCGAGATATCCGGTGGGCTTTGTACACATGCACATAAGTAAACCAAACAAAATAATGAATTCAACACAGCACGTGGCTTGCCAGATAACTTGTTGAGGCATTGGCGGGAAAAGAGCCTGGCGACGTGAGCTTCTGCGTCCAAGTCGTTCTCCATTTCTTTCTTGCATTCTCTCGTGGTGGATCATTCTTGAGAATCGCTTTACTCACGTGGAGAGGAAAGGGGAGCGTAAACATGGGCGCTGTATGGAGCACGCTGGCGAGCTATGCCGAACAATCGGCGGATTTCGTGGAAGATCAAGATTGTGAAGAAATTGACCACGATGAGAAGCAAGCCGCCAAAAGGAACAAAAAAGTGAAGCAGCGGGAAGCGGATCAGCGCGATCGACAGCGAGATGCCGAGGAGATGTGCAAAATTTACACCCCAGGCCCGGGAGCCACCGGTTCGGGTCTCGTGTGCAAGCTCACGGTCGTGGAGACCACATGGGGTCGCGGCCTCGCCACGACCTGCCCTGCCAGTGTGCGTTTCCTCACTGTTATTATGTGCAAGTAATTTTTAGTATTTACATTATAATATTACAATGTAATATTACAAAAATACAGGAAGGCGAGCTGTTGGCCGAGGTGCCAGCGCGGTTCATCCTTCACAGCCGGAACGAACGCGTGTGTCACGCCGCGGAGCTGCGTAAGGCGCTGACGGCTCACCCACGCGTGGCGTCCCACCGCCACATGCTGGCGGCCCTCCTCTGGCTACTCGAGTCCATCAACTCTGCCCAGTCCTTCTGGCAGCCCTACCTCCGTACGCGCATACGTGCCCTCCTCTCACGACCGTGTACTCCCGCATCGTGCTGACTGTCGTCGACGCCAGGCGAGCTGCCGGATGCTGTGGCGACGGTGGACACGTGGAACCAGGAAGAGCTAGCCGAGGTGGGTCACACGCTGATGCTCTACGAGATGGTGGAGTACAAGAAAAAGAAGATCGCAACCGACTACGCGACCATTCTCCTGCCCTTCCTTCAGGTACCTGACACGCAAGCCAGTCCTCTTTCTCTTCTCTCGTTTGGTTCCGCTACTTGTTGGCCATTTTTTAATTGACTAATAATTATTAAAATAGCAATAATGATTAAAAATAATTAAAATCTAGCATACTGGTAGACAAAGAGGTGGTCGTAGCAGTGGCTGAACTGTCTAACCGCAGGAGAACAAGCACCTGTTTGGTGGACTGGTCCCATCCGAGGAGGAGTACAGGCGGGCCCTCTCGCTGGTCTACTCGCGCACCTTTGACTTCTCGGAGCTCATCGGGGAGCACGTGTTCATCCCCTTCGTGGTACTCACCCAACGCATGCACCCAACGCATCCAGCTCCTTGCCACCAGCTGCTGACCATCCGCTCGACTCCCCTCCCCTCCAGGATTTCCTCAACCATTCGATCAACGACACGGGCAAGGCAGCGTGCACATACAGCTACAACCACGACAAGGACTGCTTCGAACTCTTGGCCGGCGCTGACTACGACGAAGGAGAAGAAGTACGCCTTCCTCCCTACCTCAGGGTCACCACCTTGGCTGGGTCGACAAGAGAGAAAGAGGGCAGCCCTCAACCTATGCGCGCTCCCCCCGCTCAGGTGTTCATCTCCTACGGAGAGAAGACGAGCTCGCAGCTGTTGGCCTCGTACGGCTTCATGTACGAAAACAACGCTGAGGACACGGTCGACATCACCGCCTCCCTCTTTTCCATCTCGCCGCCTCAGTCGTCCGCGTCGTCGTCGTCTTCGTCGTCTTCTACGACGTCGTCGTCGTCGTCGTGTCGGTCTCCCCCGTCGCTGAGGGAGTTGGTGTTGGAGGACCTCTTCTTTTCGCTTAAAACCGATCAGCACACGGGGCAGCCGTTTCTGCACGCGTCCCTCCTCAACTTCATCAGGATCCAGCACCTGTCGACCGAGCAGAAGGCCTGCTTCCTCACCCAAGACCTCGGTAAGCTATTCACGCATGGACGCACGCCTTCTCTCTTCTACCGCCTAACGTGAGAGAGTTGTTGGGCATACAGGCCAGCGGCACGACCTGGTGCGAAGCCACATCATCTTCGACGATCAGAACGAGGCCGAGACGAACCGCTTCCTCTTGGCGTCGCTCGATCGCATGCTCAAAGCCTTCCCGACCACCATCGAGGTACACTACTGAAGCTCTTGCGCTCTTGCTCCCCGCTCTTCTTCTGGCCGCTTCACTGATCGAGCCTGCGTGTTCTTCCTCTACGCGCAGGAGGACGAGCACCTGCTGGCGACGTGTGAAGATCTGACCAGCAGCAAGCGGTGGGCCATTCGGTACCGCAAGGAGGAGAAGCGGCTGCTGCGCGACTACATCCGCGCCTACCGACGATATGTAGGCGTGGACTCTTGACCTCCGCTACACGGCTCTACATTATCTCTTTACCTTTTTTGGGTTGCATAGCGTAATTATTATTTATTTGATGTTTTTATTTTGGGTTTTTTCCTCTCAGAAGGTGGAGAGGTTGGGCTGGTTGGCGGTGGCGGGGTCGATGCCCTCCTTGAGGAGCTTGCCCTCCTCCTTCTTGGCCTCGTTGCCGGTGATGGCGCCCATCATCTGCTTCATGGTCCCCTTCACCTTCTGGCCCACCGTGGCGTGATGCTCCTCGTGATGATGACGGTCCACATGCTCATGCCTATCATGATGCACGTGAGCCCGCTCCACGACGGCCGGCTCCTCCACAATCGTTTCCTGTCGACGCGCAACAAGCCAGGTCAGCTTCGAACATACACAAAGGCGCCGTTGGGTGTATGGGAGTACCTTGTGGAGGACAGGATGTTCAGTGGTGACCTCGGTCTTGTGGACGGGCTCGATGTGACGCTCCTTCTCGTGGATGATGGGCTGGATGTGGTGCTCCTTGTGGATGATCTCGGGGTGCTCGGTCACCACGTGCTTCTTCACGATGGGCGCATCCTCGACAATGGTCGCTCCGGCGCCCACTGTGGCGGCGGTCACCTTCTTGTGGGACTTGACCACCTTCTCGCCCTTGATGGGTCCCTCGACGACGTTCTCCTATTGGTTGCAGGCCATAGAATATGTAAAAGTCGCTCTCCACAACAAGCAGAGCCAATGGGTTGCAATTAGAAGTTCAGCTGTACCCTGTGGATAACAGGTCGCTCAGTGGAAACCTCGACGCGGTGGATAGGCTTGACGTGGACCTCCTTCTCGTGGATGATGGGCTGAATGTGGTGCTCCTTGTGGAGAATCTCAGGGTGCTCGGTCACCACGTCCTTCTTCACGATGGGCGCCTCGCGCACGACGCGCTCGTCCCTATCGACCAGCGTGGTCTTGGCCAGCTTGTCCGCCACCACGCGCTCCTCGTGAACGTTGGCGCCGGTGCCGAGCAGGGTCTTGTCAGTTCTGTTGTGGGACATGTTGTGTTGAGTTCTTGCGGATGAGTTGTGGAGGTGTGAGATAAAGTGTGGCACACAACTGTACTGGCTTCTCTTTTATAGTGTCCGCCGGTGGGCAGTGACAGGCTGGCTGCGTGGCGAGAGCGCAGTCCAGGTCGCCCGACCGGGCGTGGAATCCAACGATTTCCGCCCTTGTTTCTGTTGGTTCCCTTTGATAAAAGAGTTCAACACTGGCCGGCCAATCACACCCCGCCAGGAAAGTTCTACCGACGGCAGAGGTCACACCCGGGCCGGAAGATCGCGATGCAGGCCCCCGCTCTCTTCTTGTTTATTTTCTTAGACTCTGCCGGTTGAGCTCCGGGGGTTGTTCGTTGGCGGTTGGGCGAGGAAGCCCTGGCGCGACGCTTGCTGCTGCCGACCCGACGTGGTCTTGGCCTTCTTCGCTTTTTTGTTGGCCTTCCCCGCCTTCTTTTGATGCTTCGACGGCGAAGGCACCGCTCGCGCTGCTGGCGGCCTCGCGTCTGCGCTGTTCGTCGCGCTGCTGTCGCCTCCGACTTGGTCATCTTCAGCAACGTCGTTGTCGTTGTCGTCGTCTGCCGTTCTCTTCCTCTTCTTGTTGTCGTTGTCGGAGGCGTGGCCGCCTTGTTGTTGGAAGAGGTCGTCTATCCGTCGCTGCTCCTTGGCTCGATGTCCGTGTCCAACGATCTGCACGTCCTCTTCCTTCTCCTTCTCCTCCTCCTTGCCCTTCTCCTTTCGGGCCCGCGTCGGGTCCTGCGCGCCGCGCTCCTCGTTGTCGTCGCCCTCCTCCTTTTCGCCGGTTGCGGGGGGATCGCCCTTCTTCGTCTTGGCTGCTGCGCCGGCAAAGAGGAGAGACATGAAGTGTCGCTTGGCCTGCTGGGCGTCCACCTCCTGCATCGCCTTCCAGTCGGGTACTGACGAAGCAAAGGAGGAGACGGGTCAGAGCTCTCTCAACTCTCCATGCGCGTGAAGGAACGATGCGCAATCAATGATCAATGAATGGAGGAGCCGACTCGTACCGAGGTCGGGCAATCGCTGGGCGAGGTTGTCTGCGTTCTGGATGCCCTGGTCCTCGAAGTTGGTGTTCATCATCACATAGATCGTGCCCTGCCCTGTTTGTCCGTTTAGTAACACGAACGGCTGCCACATGCAGGTAAAATAAGACCAATCCTTATTATATTACAACAAATTAAAAAAAATGCTTCCAGAATAAGAATGTTCACACACACACACACACACACACACACACACACACACACGCACACACAAACATAACCAAACACACACAAAATAAAATAATAAATAATAAATAAATAAATAAAAAAATCGTACCGTTTAGCAGGCGTCCCAAGCGGCGGATGCGGAGGGCCCACGCGTCGAGCTCGGTCGGCGCGAGGAGCTTGTCGTTGCCGCGTCGCCGATGGATGCGCACGTAGCAGACCGACGGGTGGGTGACGCGTTCCACGATGGGCACCATCCGCACCTTGCGCTCCACGGCGCCCTGCTGCCGCCGCCACTCGTTCTTGGCCGCCTGCACGCCCTGCGGCCGCGGAGGCGTCGTGGCGAGCGCGTCGGCATGGACCCGACTTGGCGGAGTTCGCGCGCCGCGCCCACCGTCATCGCTGGCGTGGTTGTTGTGGTCGTCGACTTCTTCTTCATCTGCTTCTACTTGGCTTTGCTGTTCTCTTCGCAGTCGCGACGACAGCTGGAACCCAAGCGCAGCCACAGGGCTCACCGGCGTCGCGGAAGCTGTTGAAGAAGACGATGCCGTCGAAGACGACGATGATGAAGATGAAGATGAAGGAGGAGAGAGGAGAGAATGGGAGGACATGAAGGTGGGTGGCGGGCCGCTACGAGGGCCGGGCCTGGCGGTTGGGCCGTGGTCGTCGGGCCACTCCTCGAGGAACTCGTCGACGACGACAAAGGCCATGTTGTGGCGTCGCAGCCAGTCGAGGGTGTCCTCCTTGACGTAGCTCGGCAGGATCGCCCCTGGCGTGCAGTTGGCGGGCGGGATGAGCGAGGCATCGGCGCCGGACCCCTGCGCGAGCCACGACGCGCAGCGAAACTCGACGGCCATCGTGAAGTCGCCCCGGAGCATGCGTCGACACGACAACACGTGCTCCCTGCGTGACGTGGCATCGCGTCAGCGCTGGAGCGTTGGCGAACGGGAGGGCGAGGGGGGAGGTGGGCCTGGCGACGACCTGTTCTGCGGGGTGTCCATGAAGCCGAGGGGGAACTGGAAGTGGACGGCGCCCAGCTTGCCGGCGCGGTGGAACACGCTCATGCTGGTGTTGAGCGCGTCCCACAGCTCCATGCGCAGGGCCGGCGAGAGGTCGTCCCACAGGAGCGGGGCCTTCTGCTGGAGGTTGGGCGGCAGCTTGGCCCGCACGCTCCCCGGCAGCGAAGCGGCGGTCGGCTGGTCCAAAGCACGCAACACACACAAGGCGAGGTCAGCGCACACGCACGCACACGAGTAACCCGAGACACGCGCACCACTTGCTTGGCGGTGAAGAGGCAGAAGGCCTTGACGTTGAACGTGAAGCCCTGCGGCACGGCGGCGGCCCAGGCCTCGCAGAGGTGCGGCGCGGGGATGGCGTAGTTGGAGGCGTCTACCTCGACGCTCGCCAAGCGCCGCGAGTAGTACCACAGACGCTTTTCGCCGGCCGACGGGGAGGCCGCCGGCGAGACAGATGCAGAGGCGGTCGGAGAAGTTGAAGTTGAGCGTGCAGCGCGTGAGGGCGAAGATTGTGCAGTGGCAAAGGAGGAGGGTGGAGTGGCAACAGCAGAGGAACGCATCATGAGACCCTTGGCACGCGAATTGGGGTAAAATCTACCGCAGGCAACCAGGGTCGGATCCGTCCACGAGCAGGTGCCTATAAGCACCTTTAATCGGGTTTCATCATCTGGTTGTGTCATTGTTCTGTTTTCCATCTGGCAATCTTGTTAACTGTTGCGCCCAAGTTTGTTATCTACCCCAGCTTCCAGGAATAAATTGTTAAATTTGCGATCGGCAATTCTGTGGACACCGACAAAGGAACTCGATGTGGCAACAACACGTCTTGCTGCTCGTCTTTTTTCTCAGCCTTGCCCATTCGGCCGGTACGCTCACGACGGGCGGCTGGTCTTTGTGAAGCTAAACGCATTCTCCCAGAGTGGTCGTGCCTGACGGTGGCCAAGGGCAACTTCGAGCCCGAGCTCATTCCTTTCTATGGCTTTCACTCGTCCGTCATGACCGCTCGCCTCCGCATGGCCGTATGTCCGCCCCGTTCCTTCTCCTGTTCGCCGTTCGTTCTTTTAGTTCGTTCTTTGCCTCCGTGTGTCGACAACAAGAACGACACAAGCACGTACCTGTTTGGCCCCGACGAAGTGGAAGGGGCGCGGTGCCAGTCGTCGTGGAATAAGCTCTGGGGAGGCGGCAGGTGCGGCTATTTGAACTTCCACCACTACGACTCGGACCGGTTCGTGTGGCGTCGTCATGTACGTGTCTTGCGATTACGTGTAGCCAACTGTTTTACTCGCGCTCCCAAGCGATGACGACCCAAGCGATGACGACGTCACGTGCTGCGGCGCATCATGCAGATCGACTGCATCATCTTCAACGGTAGCCGAGTGGTGGGCGAGAGGCCCAACTGTCCCTTCAAGGGTCAGATACAGCTGGCTGCCTATGCCTACGACGACGGCAACATTCCCTACAAGAACTCGAGCCTCCTCAAGCAGTTCAACACTACCCTTCAGGTTCACTCCCGCGCCTCTATGTCTAAAGGCTAAAGTAGTGGACGAACATAGGTGGGCAAGGAGTATGGGCTGCGACTGGACTTTCTGGAGACTTCGACGCTCTACTCGCTCTACGCTGGCGACGGGACGACGTTGCTCGAGCGGCAGGTGATCCAGCACCGCCACTGCTGGGACTACGCGGACGGCTACATCCTCTCCCTCTACTTTGGCGGCGTGTGCCCCGCGCCCCAGCCAGTCACCGCCTGCTACCTCACCAACGACGGCGCTACACGCCGCAGGCCCGCCCATTGACTACCGAGTCGGTTGTAGAGGGCAAGCAGAGACAAAGTTGTATTTGTGTAGCACAGTTTGTTGTGTATACACGAGTTTTGGGGGGGGGGTTAGGAGGGGGGGCTCTACGCGCGGCCGCCGAGGTGGCTGGCCTTGGAGTGATCGCCTTGGGGCTTGGACGACTGCCACTCGGTGTGGAAGGTCTTACCGCGCGGCTGGTCGGTGCGCTCGTACGTGTGGGCGCCAAAGTAGTCGCGCAGGCCCTGGAGCAGGTTGGCCGGGAGCCGCTCCGTGCGTAGGGCGTCGTAGTAGGCCAGCGACGCGCTCAGCCCAGGCACGGGGATGCCCCAGCGCACCGAGAAGGAGACCACTTCGCGCCAGTTCTGCTGGCAGTCGTCGATCAGGCCCTTGAAGAAGTCGTCCAGCAGCAGGTTCTCCAGGTCGCGCTCCTTCTCAAACGCCGCCTACACGACACAACTTCAAGTGTGAGCAGCGGCGGTGATCTTGTGATGGCTCAGCACGAGGGGGGGGGGCGTGCATACGCGGATCTTGTTGAGCAGTCGAGAGCGAACGATGCACCCGCCGCGCCAGGTGACGGCGGCGACGGAGGGGTCGATGCCCCACTCGTACTTCTCCTCGGCCGCGCGCAGTATCGAGAACCCCTCGGCGTAGGAGATGACCTGCGCGTGTCGGCCACGTCAGCATGACAACGCAGCCAATTTGTGTCGACAAGCGAGCGCGCGCGCGTACGATCCCGGCGTAGAGGGCGTGGCGCAGCTGTTCGATGAAGAGGCCTCGGTCCACGTGGTTCGATGGCTCGGGGCCGGTCAGGATCTTCGAGGCCTTGACGCGCAGGTCCTGCGCAGAGCGAGCGAGCGGGGGGGAGGTCGAGTCAGAGGGCAGGCTCAGCCTCGTAGCGAGCAGGCGCCTAGGCGAAGCGATCGCGTGGGGGGGGGTAGTGGGGTTACCTTGTAACCGGAGAGCACGCGCGCAAACACGGCCTGGCTGATGAGGTAGGACGGCACGCCCAGCTCCAGGGCGGCCTCGGCGGTCCATCGTCCCGTGCCCTTCTGCTCCGCCGTATCGAGGATCACGTCCAGCAGGTCACGCTTCGGGTCAAAGTCGTCGTCCTTCCGCTCCAACACTACGCCATGGCCACGCACGCGCGAGCGTTATGGCGATTAGTCGACCACACGAGTACTCGCACTCTCTTCTCTCTTCTCTCTTCTCTCTTCTCTCTTTGCCTCCCTGCACAGGGCGACGCACCCCTGGCAGTGATCTCGACGAGGTAGCTGTCGAGCTCGGCCGAGTTCCACTGGTCAAACACATCACGCATCTCCGCGTGTGTCATGCCTGCGCCACAGCGTGTCACTCGCTCGTTAGATTGCATTCCGTGTGCGCGCTTGTAGTGGGGCGTACCGTTGGCGCGCATGAGGTTGTACACCTCGCAGATGAGCTGCATCACGCCGTACTCGATGCCGTTGTGAACCTGCGCGAGGGCGATCACAGGTCAGTGTACAGCGCGCAAGACGTCAAAACGTGTCAGACAGCGGAGCTACCATCTTGACAAAGTGGCCGGCGCCGTCCTTGCCCATCCACTGGCAGCACGGCACGCCCTTGCCCGACGCCGTCGTGTCCTTTCCGGTCTCGTCGTCGACCTTTTGGACGCGCGCGCGCACACGCACACACACAGACTCGAGCGCGTGAGCGTTTACCAAAGTTCAGCAGGGAGGGGTTGCCGCGGATTGGGCGGAGGGAGGCGCCACCTTGGCGGCGATGGACTGGAGGACGGGCTTGAGGTGCTCCCAGGCGTCCTTCTTGCCGCCCACCATGATGGAGGGGCCGTGCAGCGCGCCCTCCTCCCCGCCCGAGATGCCCACCCCCACAAAGTGGATTCCTACCACAACACGCGAATCAACACGTCAGCCCAGCTTGTGCGCACATACAAAGAGAGAGAGAGAGAGATAGTGTGTGTGTGTGCGTGCGTGCGTGTGCGTGTGCGTGTGTGTGTGTGTGTGTGTGTGTGTGTGTGTGTGTGTGTGTGTGTGTGATTACCCTTCTTGGCCAGCTCCTCGGCGCGACGCTGGGTGTCCTTGTAGAACGAGTTGCCGCCGTCGATGATGACGTCATCGTCCTGCGCCGCCGAGACGCGACCATTTGGTTATCAGCCGGCGCATGCAAGAGAGGGAGAGGGGGAGAGGGGGAGAGGGGGAGAGGGAGATTACGATGTACCTGGAGATGGGGCAGGAGCTGCGCGACCATCGAGTCCACGGGCTTACCGGCCGGCACCATGATGATGATCTGGCGGCACCGCACGGCGTGAGGTCGCCGCCGGGGAAACACGTAGACGGAGAGAGGGAGGTACCCTGCGCGGAGTGGTGAGGGACTTGCAAAACTCTTCGATGGTGTGGCCACCCACGAGCTTCTTGCCCTCGCCCTTCTTCTTGATGAACTCGTCGATCTACAACGTTGGCTGTTAGAGCCAAAGGAAGACCTCGGCGAGGCGAGCAAAGCGACAGAGGGCGCAAACCTTCTCGACGGTGCGGTTGTGGATGGCTACGCGGTAGCCCTTGTCTTCCATGTTGAGTATGAGGTTCTGGCCCATCACGCCCAGACCTACCAGGCCCACGTCGCACAGTTGCTCCTTGCTCGACATGTCTTGTTCAAGTTGATGTTCTGTTGTGGCCACTGCCAGTCAGACCTGAACCCAACAAGCAGTTGCTATGTAGGAGGCAGGTGGTACGGGTGTAGGTGGTGTAGAGAGAGTGGTCAAGGGCAGCGGTTGGTTGCTTGTTCTATGTTAGAATATTGAGAAATGGCCCGCAAACCACACTGGGACTGCGTCATGCCGTGCGAGGGAGCTTGCGCTAGATCTATCCCTCGCTCCTCTCTCCTCCTGCTTTTCGTCTGCTTTCCTCGCCAGCAAGATGATTGCACGAGGAAAAAGAAGAGAAAATGTCAAAGAAAAGCAACTCGAACACCAAGGCATTAGAAAAGACGTGAAAAAGATAAGAAAACCTTCGGGCAGAGCTGCAGATGGAGGCCCCACCCGGCAGGACCTCGAAGAAGCTCGACGGCTTCGAATTTTGGGAGCGCGTGCTTGGCCGACCCCGCTATATCCTCGCCCCCATGGTTCGTATTAAATTTATATTTGCAAAATAAAATAATAAAATAAAATAATAAAATTAAATGTAATTACAACTCAGGTGGACGGGAGCGAGTTGGCGTACCGGTCTCTGTGCAGGGCCTATGGTGCGCAGCTGTGCTACTCGCCCATGCTCCACGCCGGCCCCTTTCATCGCGATCCCTCGTACCGCACCCGCCACCTTACCACAGCCCCGGACGACCGACCGCTCATCGTACAGGCACGCGTTCCACTCTCCTCTCCTCCATTGTGCCCGCTTGTTCATGTTCATGTTCATGTTCTCGATGCGGCGGCCTGCACACAGTTTTGTGGCAACGACCCGGAGGAGATCCTGCAGGCCGCGTTGCTCGTGCAGGACGACTGCGACGCCGTCGACAGTGCGCACGCCCACCCATGGCCACCGCGCGCGCAAGGCAACACTCTGCTTGCTCTCTCTTCACAAGCTCACACAGCCCCCTCTCCCCGATTGGTGCCCGCAGTTAACTTTGGCTGCCCGCAAAAGTGCGCGCGCAAGGGCAACTTTGGGGCCTACCTCCTCCACAACTGGCCGCTCATGGAAGCCATCGGTAAGATGCCAACCTACTTGCAGTCCTCGCAAGACGCACTCTCCCCCCCCCCTCTCTCACATCACATGCCACGGTTTAGTGTCGACATTACACAAGAACTTGTCGGTCCCCGTGTGCTGCAAGGTGAGCGTCGGCCAGCCCTGTTGGAACTGCTGCTGCTGTTACCCGTGCTAACATGTTGGGCGTTCTACGACAGATTCGGTTGCTTCCCAAGCTCGAGGACACGATCAAGCTCGCCCTCGTGCTTCAGAACGCCGGTTGCCAGGTGTGCGCAAGCTACGGCGACCGCCGGCGAGTTGGGCCGACACTGGCTGAGCGTGTGTTGCGCAGGTGTTGGCGGTGCACGGTCGGACGCGGGAGAGCAACAGCCGAGGGCCCGCGGACTGGGCCGCCATACGACAGATCAAGTACGAGGAAGCGCGCTTTGGCGCCCAGAGAAATGAAGAGGCGTCCAGCGCTGCTCACCGGTGGCCTCTCTCTCTCTTTCCGCATGCCACGACTTGACCCAAGGGAAGCGCTCGCGATACCTGTCGTGGCCAACGGCGGCGTGGACGAGCTCGAGGACGTCGAGCGTTGTCTTGACGAAACCAAGGCCGACGCGTACTTTGTCCAGCAGCACTCCAGCTTGTCTTTCGCGAGTGGCTGGAGCCAAACCACACACACACACACACACACACACACACACACACACACACACACACACACACACACACGCCGCGCGCGACGCAGGGTGATGGTGGCGTATCCGGCGCTGCTCAATCCCCGATTCTTCTGCGGCGGGGAGAGGGCCAACGGGGTGGAGCTCCTGCACGAGTACTTGGCCTACGTGGGGCGCTATCCGGCCCAATCCAAGACCGTTAAATCGCATGCGCGCAAGCTGCTCAAGCCCATGTACGCGTCGACTGGCACGCGAGTCGCTCGGCGCATCCACTCGCGCAATGCACGTAGTGACGCGCTTAGACCACGTACGTGTGGTTTGCCCCTCACAGGTGGGGCAAGCACAAGGATCTGCGAGAGCAGCTGGAGGAGTGGGACGAGCGGGACCAGGACATCGCTTCCGTCGTTCTGCGTATAGCCCAGGAGCTCCAGTACCGCATCGAGGTACCATGCCATCGACAATTTTTATTATTTATTATTTATTTATTTATCCACGTGTAAAGCGCTAAGACCTCTTGTCTTGCTCGCAGAACGGGATCGAGGTGGATCTCAAGCCGCCAGAGGTAGAGCTGGAGGATGGTTTTGGTGATGCACTGTTTGGACCACACGAGGAAGATGGTGCCCTGGAGTGATTTCCAGTTCGGCTGTAAAGTTGATCTTTGATCTGCATGGACGTCCGCTTCGAGCACCAGGCGGGTATTGCCTGGACGTCACAGGCAACCGAAGCGGAGAAAAGTAACTTGTTTAAGTACAACCAAAGCGAGGCATAGGCGCCTGTACATACCCATCATGGTCTTGCCTGCACGAGATATCGTCACCGCGAAAACAGAGCATCCTTGCCCGAGGCAAGTTCAGCTGCCAACGTGCGGACCGGCCAGGGCCAACAACGCTGGTGAGCCCGCGTACTTTACTACTGTTTTATTACACTGTAAGAAACGAAGGTATCGCTGAGCTCAGATCTTGGGCAGGACAAGCGGGGGCAGGGGACTGGACAGGGCGGCGGGCGCGGGCGGAGACAGTCGCTCCAGCGGGGCGTCGGTGTGCTCGCCCTCCGCTCGCTGCTCCTCGTCCTTCCTCACGTCCTCCTTTCTCTCTTCCTCGGCCTCGTCCTGGCCTGCCGGTCCGTCGTGCTGATGCTGCTGTTGGTCGGGCAGTGGCCCCTGGCCGAAGCGCTTCTCCTCGTCTTCATCGTCGCCGCCGTCTGTACGAGGCGATGGCAGTCGATGATGATGATGATGATGATGGCTGTGATCTTGCGAGAGTGGTGGGTCTTGTTGAGACGGCGTAGGGAGGCGGTGGTGGTCCCGTTGCGCCGGCGGGGAGTAGAGGAGTGGGCCCAGGCGATGCGCCGGCGCCGAGGCCGAGAGCAGGGACGGCGAGGCGGGCCGCGGCGACACGACGCCGCTGCCCCCGCGCGGGGTCGATGTCGTCGAATTCGCCAGCGATCGGGGGGACGACGCTCCGCTTCTCCGCCCTCTCCGCTCGCCGCGTATCGATCTGCACGCGCCGGCCCATCCAATGGTGAGAAACGCGCGCGCGCACACGCACGCACGCACGCACGCACACACACACACACACACACACACACACACACACACACACACAAACACACACACAGACAGACAGACACACACAGACACACACACGCACGCACACACGCACACACACAGCCAAAGGCAATCGCGTACCTACGGAGGGAGCGTCCGAGTTCGTGTTCGCCTTCGAGTGCGAGGAAGTCATCCTACGGGGGCAAGCCCAGCCACGTCGAGGCAATGTGTACGTCAGCAAGGAGAGAGGGTGAGAAAGAGAGCGAAGCGAGCCTTACCTTGCCGATGACTGAGGTCCGGTGGGCGGCCTTGAGCATGTCCAGCCCTTTGGAGTCGATTCGTGTCTGCAAAAATGGCGTTAAAAAATAAGACATAAAAAATACAAATAACAATAACAATATAATTAAAAAATTAAAATTAAAAATAGAAAGAGACACATACCTTTTTCGTGGAGTGGTGGCGGAGCTGGACGTTGTAGAAGAAGGGCTGATGGAGGACCTCGGTGACCGTTCGCAACGCTTCCTCCTGGTCGATCGCAAGGCCCAGCACTCGCTTCAGTATCTGTCGATGATGTGCGACACGAAGGCGCAGGATGAGATGCGCTTCGCACGGGGAGAGTCAGCGTAAGGGGGGCGGTGTCCGGCGTACGTCGAGCACTTGCGGCTGGTTGCGGAGCGTGTCGTCGTTGACCTGGTCGTGCGCCGTCAGCTCTCGGCCGGCGGCCATCTGCATTCCACGCGTGTTCCGTTGGTTGGTTGGTTGGTTGGTTGGTTGGTTGGTTGGTTGGTTACACGTGACGACCAATGGCGTTGAAGAATGATTCGTTCCAGCCAATCGCGTGAGCGTGCGGGAAAAGGAAAAAGGCGCGCGCACCTCAAAGAGCAGATGCGCAAAGGCGACCACGTCGGGCTGCCGGTCGGGCAGGAGCAGGAAGAACGGCTGCAGCCGTGGCATCACGTTCAACAAACTGTTCTCGTAGTCTGGATACGATATCGTGACGTGGTCAGAAACATGCGACACGTGCGGTGATGTGCTTGCGTGTAGACGGGTGGTCAAGTACCGGTGAGGCGACACGTGCTGTTGTCGAGGATGACGTTGCCTGCGTGGAGGTGTCCATACATGAAGCCCTTGGACTGGAAGAACGCCAGGCCCTGGTGATTGAAAGAAAGCGAAAGCCCACGTTAGTCTAAGAAAATAATAATAAAATAAAAATAATAAAATACAAATAATAAATGAATAATAATAATAATAATAAGAATAAAAATAAATAAATCGAAGGGTCACCTCGAGAATCTGTCGACCGAAGAGGGCGATGGTCTTGGGGTGGAGCGGGTTCCCCGCGCACGAATACTTCCTGCTGTACCTGCTCTTTGGAGATGCCTGTGCGAATCGATACGTCCCGGAGTAGGAGTGCGTGTGAGTGTGCGGTTGTTGCAGAAAGACATTGTGTGTTTCGTGTGTGTGTTGTGTGTGTGTGTGTGTGTGTGTGTGTGTGTGTGTGTGTGAAGTGAGACGTCGTACGTGATAGATGAGATCCTTGAGGCTGCCCTTGGAGTGGAAGGCGCGGAATATGACCGCCATTTCTTTCTCCGCTAGAAAGTCGGCGTCGAGCGTGGGACAGACGTACGGATGCTGCGTTGGACGAGCCCATTTAGTTGCGAGCCAAGGAAATTGCGCGCGCGCGCGCACAGCGTACTCGTAGGGATTGGAGGAGGTTGCTAAAGGTGGCTTTGCCACTGTCGCTGCCGAAGGAAAGCACGCAATTGAACCCTCGATGCACCTGCGTGGACGTATGATGAGGATTGGTTCTACAAGCTCGGCCGATGAAGGAATTTTATATTCAAAAAAATAAAATAAATTGAACAAATAAATTGATAAAATAAAAATAATTGGGAAAACATACCATCGTCATGAGGTGCACCCCGCGCTGCGGATGTCGAACCAGGAACGAAAACTTGCGCTTCCTGTGGCCTGAGCGGTGAAAACAGCGCGTTTAGAGCGACCACGTGTATCACGCACAGCGTTGCCGCCCTACCTATGCCTGGAAGCGAGGTGTCCATGGCCGCCATCGACGACCGCAGGTAGTACCGCGCGTTCATCAGCGCCTCCTCTGCACGGCCATCGACAGTCGAGCAGGTGAGTTGAGCTTTAATGGCATTTCATTTTTCTCGACTTTTTTTTTATTTTATGCTTTTTTTATTCCTCTCATCTGGGATGCTGCGTACCTTCTCTGATGCGGTGCTGCTGGCCCTCGGAAGACGGCAGCACGCTGTCCTCCAGGTATTCTCGCATCGAGGCCTCAGCCGACATCAGTCCACTCTTGCCCTTGCGCCCTCTCGGAATAGCCGCCTGGGTTTGCAGTTAACAAGAAACATGTTACTCTTGCCCCAGCGTATGAATTGGAGAAATAAAATGTCTTCTCAAATAAAAAAAGGATAAAAAAAGGATAAAATAAAATAAAATAAAATAAAAATGGCTCCTACTTTTTTTTATGTCCGAGTATCCGGACACAAAAAGATGGGTGGGCAAACCTCTTCGTCGTAGAGGGGCAGGTATGGCAGGCCGCCTCCATTACGGCGTTGGTTGTGACGTGCGCAGAGGTAGGCAATGACTGCCGCCAGTGAGGCCAGCAGTATGACCACTCCACCGCCCACGCCGGACCAGATGAACTAACCGCAGAAGGAACAGCCACATCAAAAGGGAGTCAATCAAATGGTGCTCCCAAATGCTAAGGATGAAGGGAAAAATGAAAAGGCGAGCGTGGATCGATTTGATGAATCAAAATTCCTTGATGATTAATCATGCGGAGGGAGAAACGGAGATGTACAATCCATTTATCGTCGCTAAGATCCATGCTCACTCTCAAGTGCTCTGGAGAGGAAGATGGATCGCCAAGGATGGGGCTGTACTAGTGGTTCCGTATGTGCGAAACAATTACCGGCGGTGGTACAGGCCGTTAATAAAGCTCTCGCCGGCTATTGGGCGCCAGTTGGCGGAACGTGAAATTTTGTTGGTGCTTGAGCCTTGTGCTCGTTCCACCAAGGCTACAGTCGCTTCACCAGCCACGGCCTGGCATGGTTGTTGGGGTACAAGGTGGAATATCAACTATCGTTCCACATCCATCATCACTTGGTACGCTATATTGTGCAGGTACAACATAAGACCAAATTGCTCAAGAATTGTTATTTAAGGCCTTTTTAATGCTGGCTACTGGTTGGTTGCTGCAGTGAGCCAGCCAAAGAGCTCCTGCAGGAGCGCTGCGTCCATCTCGCTTCGGTGCTCCTTCACCTTCCGCTTCACCTCCTCGGCGTGGAGCGAGGCCACGTTCAGACACGCCGACCGCAGCCGCGCACACGCAAAGGTGTCGGCCACGATGAGGAGCGGTAGCGCTAGTTCCACCGCGCCACCACGCGTCGGCGGAGCCGACCGCGTGCGGCGCTCGAGCGCGCCAATGAGCAGTTGCTCACACGCCGCCTGCAGGTCGAACAGCGCAAACTGCGCTGACGCGGCCAACAGTGCCACCAGTCTACCGATGAGAATGTCTCCGCCGTCGCTGTCCTCCTCCTCCTCCTCTTCTTCCTCTTCCTCTTCCTCTTCCTTATCAATCGCTGGCACGCCTGCGTCCCCCTCGGCCACCTTCGGGCTGGACCACCACCTCCTCCACCACGACACGACCGATGAAGAGGTTGACGATGATGGTGGTTGTGGTTGTGGTGGTGATGACGATGGCGGGGAGAGCGTGGACGAGGCGCGCGCGCGTTGACTGCGTCTGGTGGCTTGCCAGCGGCGTCTGGCCTCGTGAGCTCGGGCATGGGACGTGAAGCGCTCGAGCGTGCCGGTGAGGACGAACTCGAGCACGCCCACGAAGGACTCGTAGTCCACGCCGCCGCCGCTGTCATTGTCTCCAGCGTCGGGGTCGTCGAGCACGATCTCGTTGCGGGCCTCGCCGCCGAAGCTGGCCGACAGCAGCGCGCGAAAGTAATCGCTGCGGGCCAGCAGGACGCACTTGTAGGTGGCGATCCTCCTCTGCTGGACCACGAACGTGATGTCCCGCAACACCAGCAGCTCTCGGTCTCGCTCACTAAAACAAACAAAAAAATAAACAAGTGAATTAATTTAATGATGATAATATAATAAAAATAAAAATAAATTAATTATAATAAAAAATTAGGGCACTTTGAACCATTGGTGGGGGGAGTCATAGTGATCAGCGGCGACGAGGGAGAGGTCGAAGAGCCTGCGCATGTCGGCAGCCAGCGAGTCGACGTTCTCGCTCATCACCGCCTGCTGCTGCAGTTGCTGGTTGGAGGGCAGCAGCTGCGCCTGCCCGTTCTCGAGGAGCGCGTAGAAGCCAATCGCCGCGACGCGCTGGCTGAGCTGGTAGCGCTCGGCGAGCCGCGCAAACGCATCGCTGTCGGCCGACACCACCCGCGCCCGGTCCGAGTAGAGGAGGCTCAGCACGGCCTTGAAGGCGTCGACCGTGATCGCGTCGTCGGCCACCTCGAACGTCGCGCTCTCCCCGCCCAACGGCCCCGCCACCTGGCGGCTCGTGAGCTCGGCGAGGCCGGCTTCGGTCATCCGCGCCCTGAGCACGCATCGGTGGGCCTGGATTGCTTGGCCCTGTGTCGTGTCGTGTCGTGTCGTGTCGTGTCGTGTCGTGTCGTGTCGTGTCGTGTCGTGTCGTGTCGTGTCGTGTCGGCGGTTGGCCAACGGCGTGGAGGAACGGCTCGTGTGGTGGAGCTTGGTGTGCACCTGAACGAGGAATGTGACGTCGGAGGCCTGGCCGCCGGCCAACAGAGATGCCAGGTCCTCCCGCAGCGTGTCAGGCGGTGGGTCAGCAAACGATATCCTTTCTGACGGTCCAACGTTAGTATTGGTCCATTTGGGATTATATATGCAATTCTTATTAGTTGTAAAATTACAAAAAAGAATGAATAAAACAAAAGTAGGGCGATTCAAAGATCGTACGCGTGTCGATGGCATGCACGACGTATGGCGAAGTGGACTTTGTCGTGGCCAGCAAGGCCACTGTGGACTTACACACGGCTAACGGGCCCAACACATATGCGTGCAGTGAGTTACCTTGCCAAGCAAAGCAAAGCAAAGCAAGAAGCTGACTTGCTATCCGGTCGACGCACCAGCGGCGCGTGAGGGCGTCAAGGTCAGCCCCAGCTCGCGTTGCACGTCCACCTCTCTCCAGGTCTGGACCACTGCGGGCGCGTAGCGAGCGTGGAACCGTTTGGGGGGGGGGGTGAGTTGGCGAACGAGTGAAGCCCCTCACTCGCCCCAGAGCAGGACCGATACCGAGATCGAACACGTGCAGGTCGGAGGTCTCTGTGGGCGGGCGCTCGTCGATGATGACCCCTCCGTGCACGAGGAGCCGCGTCCCCACCGCCGAGAGCGTGTGGTTCATTCGCCCGGCTGGTGGCGCGCCCTTGCCCACCACTTGCTCCCACCTCACAGCCGAACCTATCCCTCACACACACACACACACACACACACACACACACACACACACACACACACACACACACACAAATGGTTAGCAAGGTATGAGGGAGATGGAGGTGGAGGTGGAGGTACCCGAGGTGTGCAGGATGTAGAGGTCGTTGAGGAGGCGGCCCTGCTCGTCCTTGCCGCCGAATATGTACACCTTCGAGCCCACCGTGGCGGCGGCGTGTCCGGTCCTCCTCGCGGGACAGTCGCCCTTGACCCGCACCTCGCGCCACTGCATCACGCCTGCTCCACCGTGAGAGCAGCCCACAATCACGCAACGCACGCAACGCAAGGACACTTACCGGTTTCTAGCACGTAGAGATCGTTGGAGAAGATGGTGGCGGACAGGGCCCCGCCAAACATGTAGAGGCGGTTGCCCACGGGCGAGAGCGTGTGGCCACACCTCGGCGCCGGAACCGAGCCCGAGCACTCCAGCAGCGATGGCGCCAAGCTCACTGTCACCGAGCGACGCAGTTGATTGGCTCGGTGCTCATGCATTCGCGCACACAACCACATACACGCACACACATCACGAGAAGAGGAGTCGAAGCAGACCTGTGTTGAGTACGTGCGTGGCGTTGGTGAGGGCACCTGTGCGTGGGTTGATGCCACCAAAGGCGAACACGTGCGACCCCACGCACGCCACGGCGGACGACCGCCAGGGCAGACCAGAACGCGAGCCGGCGCGCAGCGATAAAGGCGACCATCGCCTGCTCTCTGCTCAAGCAACCCCATCAGCCTTTATTTTTTTCGAAAACATAAAATAAATGATCAAAATAAAATTAATTGGAAAATAAGGTCAAGGGCAGTGCCCAAGTTGTAGGACGAGACGCCGCCGCCCAGAAGGAGCATTTCGGTAGGCCCCACAACGACCAGGCTGTACTCGTGCCCCATCGCAGTCGGTGCTGGCGTGCCGCTCCCTCTCTCCAGCATTTCTGTAATGTTGTGTCTGCTCCGAAAAATGAACTAAAATTTTTTACAAAGTGGTTAAATTAAATTAAATTTTTGAATAATTTTATGTGGGGCTCAGCTCGCCGTGGTGTGGGTCCTGGGCGCGGTCGAGGGCAGGGTCTGGCCGCGGCGTCGCTGCCGGGACCGGTGGTCCTCCGACTCCTTGGCGTCGTACTCCTCCCGCTGCACCGCCTCGACCGATCCGTAGACGAACGCGTCGGCGCCCTTGGCCTTGCCTTCGCTCTTCTTCGTTCTCTCCCTTTCCTTGTTGCCCTTCCTTCCCGCCTCCTTCTCCTTCTCTCTCCTCTTCTCCTTCTCCTTGTTGTTGCTCGGCTTGTCCTTGTTGCCCGCCGCCGAGTCGCCGCTGTTCTCCTTCGAGCTCTTCCTCTTGAGCAGGCGCAGGCTCGTGAAGTTCTTCATCCTCTTCATCTTGCCGCCCTTGGTCGCCGACGCTGCCGTGGTCGTCGTCGTCTCCTTGGCGGCCAAGCCTTCCTCCGTATGCTGTTGTTGCTGTTGCTGTTGTTGCTGTTGCTGTTGCTGGTGCTGCTCCTGCATTCGCCGCATCAGCCGTCCCTCTTCCTCCTCCGCGAATTTGGTGATGGCCGAGAGCCCGAGCGACAGCGACGGCACGCGAGTCGAGTGCGACCGGCGCGGCGTGTCTCCCTCGGTTGTCTTCTTGTCGGGGGAAGACGAAGGCGAGGAGTCGTGAGGAGACGTTTGCTTGCTCTTCTTGCTCTTGTTCTTCTTCTTCTTCTCCGCCTGTCGCCGCAGCGCGACGCTGGCGCTGCTGCTCAGGAGCGAGTCGGGCGAGGAGGCGCTCGTCCGCTTGCCGTCGCCCTCCGAGCGCAGCAGAACGGACACGTCCTCCACGCCTAGTCTCATCACCGACATGCCCGACGCGAGGTTGGACGACGACCCGTCCACAGCCCCCTTGCGGCCGGCCATCGAGCCTAGCAGGTCGAACATCTGTTGTTCAAATAAGTACAGCAAATAAATAATAAATGATAAATGATAAATAAATAATAACATGTGGTGTCGCACGTGGTGTGCACATACCAGGGCAGGAGGGGCGGACTGGGTCCGTTCGATGGCGATGGCCAAGAGCTGGTCCGCAGCTCCGACGACCCACGATCCCGCGGAGAGGGAACACTGCACCAGTTCCTCCCCGATGTCCTTGAGCTCCTCGGGGCGGAGCTCGTACTCGGTCCAACTTCTCGCGGCGGGAGAGCAAGAAGAAGCGTTGAGTTGTCGAAAACTGTCCAAAGTGACAACAAACGCAAGGGAGAAGGAAGGGCGTACAGCACGAGATGCGTGAGGAGAGTGAGGACGGGCATGATCCAATCCGTTCGCCTGCGCGCGCCTCGCATGAACTGCAGCGACAGCTCGAGCGCGTATGCGAAGTCGTCCCTGGTCGGGAAAGCAACCAAGAAGGACTCCATGAACGTCTGCATGAGCCCGTTGAGGATCGTGACATCGCCGTCGGCCGGCGAGGAAGCGTTCGCCGGGTCGTCGTCGCTGGTGTTGCCGTCGTCGAATGAAGGGAGCGCTGCGAGGAACTGGCTGTAGATGCTCGCCACGGTGTCGACAAGCGTTGACCCGACACAGTGCGCCATTGGCCGCACGTGGTTGAGATAGAATTCGGTGCTTTCGCGTATGATTCGCTTGACTTGCTGCAGCCCCGACGCCCTCCCTCTTCGATGCGCCCCGTGGCTGCGGAGCAACTGGTCCAGCACGTCCCGATGGCATCGGTTGCCGTCGCCGTCGCCGTCGCCGATCGTCGGTGGTCGACTGCCGTTGCGCGCCGCCATCTCGAGCATCAGACTTCGCATCTCCTTGATTTCGGACGACGTGCTCTCCCGGACGACGTTGGCGCGATGCTGCAGCTCGTCATCGCACTCGTCTTCTTGATCGTCGTCGCTGTACACGAGGTCGCAGCTGCGCGCCGAGTCGCTGCGCTTCACAGCGCTGCCGGCTCCGCAGACATCGCCGGGCCAACGATCGTTGGACGACGAGTAGTAGTCGTAGGAGGCGAGCACCACGTTGACCAGATCGAGCCACAAGACCGACTGTGTTGCTACGGCGAGGCTCTGGTCAGCCTCCTGCGTCTCGGCGTACTGTTGCTGGTAGACGCGGTACAGAAGCTTCAACGCCGCCAGAGACTCCTGGCGTGGTAACAGAGAGAACCGGGGGGGAGGGGTGGGTGAGCGTAGAGCTCTCTCTCTCTCTCTCTCTTTCGAAACCAGACATGAAACGAGGGAGCAAACCGTGAGCTGGTGTGGATGCCTGGCCACGGCGTCCATCAGGGTGAAGACCACGCATTTGGCCAACGGCAATCGTGTAGCGGGACGGTGTGCGAGATGAGGTTGAACGCTCCAGAGCTTGCTCAGCGACGGCAGCATCTGCAGCAGAGAGGCGCCCAATAATGCCGACGGGGTAAGGGCGGAGCAGGAATAGGCGGGGCGAGGCTACTACACGAGCGCTTTACCTCCTGTAGCGACGGGAGAAAGGTGGTCGGCCGCTTGTTCCACAGGCCCGAGAGCAGGGCGAGGCCCGCGCGGTAGTGATTGGCGTGCTCGTGGAGGCGGAAGGGGTGACCCTCGCCGGCGACCCGAAGCAACGTCACGCCGAGGGAGAAGCCCTCACGCAGCGCCACCGACGGAG
Organism: Acanthamoeba sp. SK_2022b; assembly: GCA_027943245.1. NCBI lineage: Eukaryota > Discosea > Longamoebia > Acanthamoebidae > Acanthamoeba > Acanthamoeba sp. SK_2022b. The sequence continues at coordinate 37,751 of JANDJZ010000234.1, forward strand.
AACACTGTAACGAAACGCGTAAGCAGTTGTCGCGACCGGCGCAAATGGCGGAGAGGAGCACACGCGTACTTTGTCCAAAAGCTTGATGAGAGTGTCGTAGAGCAACTGAGACCTGATGGACGTGTCTATGTAGCGAGGCGGGTTGCTGGAGTCGTCGCCGCCCTGCCGATGCGCCAGCAGGCTGCAGGCGCTGAGGGAGCAGACGAGGGCGTGGGCCACGCGCCGCACGTACGCGGGAGCAGCCGGCGCAGGCACGTGGGCCGCTCCTCCCAGCAGCTGGAACAGCTGCAGCGAAGGCACGGCGATGTCCGCTTCCTCCGCACGCAGTCCCCACTCAAGGGACAGGCGCGCCCAGTTACGACGCAGCTCTGGCCTGTGGTCGAACATCAATGTGTGTGTGTGTGTGTGTGTGTGTGTGTGTGTGTGTGTGTGTGTGTGTGTGTGTGTGTGTGTGTGTGTGTTCGTTGGTGATGCGTGGCGATCCTTTGCATAAGTGCTCGATGGCGCGTGATGGAGACCGTACGTGATGTGGGCCAGGTGAGGGACCACGCGGGAAAGCGACGCGAGAAGGGAGTGGCCCGGGGCGGGATTGCGTAGTTCCTCCACCATTTCGTCGATGAAGCGGAAGTACGGCGACAGGCCCGGGGCGGCAGCCTGCGGTTGCGGTTGCGACCCCGCGCCTGCGTCGGCCGAGAGGACCGCGCTGTCCTCCTGGGCCCGGGAGGCGCTGATGCTGCCCGTGACCCACGACGCGGACGCGTTGCGCCCCACATCCTTGCGAACTGAGCCCTGGGGCTTGGCCTTGGCCTCGACTTCGTCGTCGTCGTCGTCGTCGTCGTCATCGTCATCGTCATCGTCATCGTCATCGTCATCGACGATGTCGCGCAGCTTTTTGACCGCGCTGTCGTCGCGTTGGTGGGAGGGAGAGCTGGTGAGGGAAAAGAGCCGGGCCGACACCGACGACGCCGAAGAGGCGAACGATTTCGGCGACGAGATGGGAGACAGCGAAGAGGACGAGGTCGGGAAGAAGTGGTGGTCGTTCGATCGGCTCCTTACGGTTTGCTCCAAGGCCGGCACCGCCGGCGTCGTGTGAGAGCGGCCGGCGCGAGAGAGCGACAGCGAGATCGACGAAGCCCCCGCGGGTGCAGGCAACGCCCGGGGGGGATGGAGCTCATCAATCCTTGCCTGCAGCGCCTTCTTGGGCTTGGCCTCCGCGAACGCCTGCCGTTCCTTCGAGCGCGAAGCAGATCGACGTGGCTGCTGCGCGACAGCGAGCGACGCGCTGCCGCGGCCACTCCCGCCAGTCTCCCCGTGAGCCACGGCGTGGGCCAACAGGTTCTCGGGCAGCGTAGCCGAGCGCCCCCTGCTCAGGGGCCTGCCGTGGTCCGTCGGCTCGTCCTTGGTCGACAACCGCTGCTGCTTAGTGATGGTCTTGCTGCGCACGCGGCCCATCAGTAGACTGCGGCGCCGCGGCGACTCGCTCTGACCGGGCAGCGAATCGTCCTTGTTGTGGGCCTTGTCCCTTTTGAAGCTTCGCTGCGAGATCGACTTGAGGTTGAGGAGGAACTTGCTCTTGGCGCTCGCTTGAGGCGTCTCGGTCTCGGACGAACACGAACCGGAGCCGCCGCTCCGGGGAAGTCCACAGCCCTCCCGGGGAGCTCCCGACCTTGCCTCGCTGCGGGACGAGCGCAACGTTGGCTCTCGCGTAGAAGAAGAAGCAACAGAACTGAGTCGCTTGCGGTTCGTGGGTGTGGCGGTCGTCGACGGCGAGGAAACGGAAGCCAACGAGAAGGACGAAGACGACGACATCGATGATGAAGGGGAGATCTGCAGCGAAAACGACGAGAGGCGAATCGACGACGACGAGTTGGACGTGGGGAGCGGCAAGTTCTCGACAGCTCTGGCCCGGTGGTCGGGCGCCACATCGTCGCAATCCGGTAAGACCACCTTGGCCACCGCAAAGAGCAGGTTGAGCAGGAAGCGCTTGCCGAGAGGCACACTGGCCGGCGACACGTTTGCGTTGCTGGAGAAGAAGATGACCAGGGCGTTCTGGAGGGCCAGAGCGAAGCAGGGATGCTCGAAGATGGAGCTGCCGTCCTTGGCGGCGGTCGTGCTGCTGGCAAGGGGAACGTCCATGAGGAAGTGGAAGATGATCTCCTCCTTTCGCAGGTAGGAGAAGGACGACGACGATGCGGTGTAGTCTCGCAGACGGTTTATCAGGCTGTCCAGCAGCGCGGAGCGGCAATCGCCCTTGGCCAAGGCTGAATCGATGTGTCGCGGTCAGTTGCAACTATGCGCTCTGGAGCACTGAAGCGTTGAAGGGGCACGTACAGGAGCACACGTTCTTGCCCAGAGCGAGGCTTGCCCCATGCTCTGACGGCGTGGCCGAGAGGACGCGACCCGCGAGAAAGTCGATCAAGGCAGGCATGCTCACCGACGCGTTGGTTGACGACACCGTGGCCATCCACAGGCGCTCGAGGGCCCGGGTGAGGTCACCGTGAGACCACAGGATCAGACTTAGCCTGCATCGCATAACAATCAACATTTGGCGGTGGCCAGTCAGTAAGCGTTCATTGTATGTGCAATAGACGGCTCTTTGTGGTTCAATACTGGAAGAGGATTTCGACGATCTCGTGCGCTCTCTCGCGGGCATCGTTTGACGAGGCCCGTGCAAGCTGGCTCCCATAGTTGCGCGTCCATGGAGCCAGGCACTGCGCAGAACCAAAGAGTCAACCAACAACGCGCTGGCATTCGAGCAATGGGCGCGATGATGAGATCCACAAACACACCTTGAGGATGCGGGCAGAGTGGGAGAGGCGGGTGGTGCGAATACAAGAGGCGACCTGCCTCAACAGGAGGGCGGAGCGGGACGGATAGGCTTTGGCCAAGCGCTCACTGAATCTGTGAGCTCGTCCGCGCATCAGACACTCGTGGCTGCTCTTGCCTGTGGGCAAGAAATCCACCAGGTAGTTGCAGGCTGTCTCGCTACGCTGCGCCACGTGAAGCTGCAGCTCCGCAAAAGTTAGTTTGAATATAATAAAACACAAAATAATACAAAATAATATAATACAATTCTTTCTAATATTCTCGTTGCCGGTGCACACCTCGATATGATCAGCGAGAAGACCGCCCTGGCGCTGGAACTGTTCGTCTTCGGAACAGAGGGCCCAAATGCAGAGCAGGACGCTGGGGAGAACACAAGTGGGTAGATGAGCGAGAGGACATGGCAAATGCCAAGCAGGGAAAGAGAGCAAGCGTACACGTCCTCGAACATCTTGGGGGGAGCCATTTGGAGCATGCTCAGGCTGATGCTCTGCCTGACGGCTTCGAGATAGGCCAAGCGAAGCGCCACGACACTCTCAGGTCCGCCTGTGTGTCGCCAGTTTTCGTTAGCACTCCAACAAACGGAGAGTTTGCTGTAAACGACGAACTCACCCATTTGAAGCCGCTGGCGTTGCAGACACGAGGAGAGCGGCTTGCCGCCTACCCGCATGAGCGCGACCTCGCTCTGGCGAGCGTTTCGCGTGAAAGAGCCAAGGCGCAATGGGTAGCATCTGCCCATGTGTACGAGACCGTCGACGATGGCGGAGGCGATCCGTGTGTCGACGCTCTTGCGTGTGAGCACCAGCGAAATGAAGAACAGCTCAATCTTGAGGGAGAGCAACGAGCTCGCTGTTAGTCGTGAGGGAGTACTCTCAGGGAAAGGCGTCCTCACCTCGTCCACGAAGCCGTCGGTTGCGTCAGAGTCGAGGAGAGATGATGCGGCCCGCAGGACTTCGAGGATGAGCCCGGCCTCCTCGTCGGTGGTGAGTTCGCAGGCGTCCCACGTGAGCTCGCTGATGCTGGCCTTACGCTCGGAGCCACTGCTGAATCTGAGTTCATCTCTGGCCTCCTTTTCGATGGTCTCGTCAATTCGTTGGACGACATCCTTTTTGCCTCCGCCATCTGCGCCCGAGTGGGTGATGAAGCTCAGCAGGCCGCGCGATGACGACGAGCGTGGCGATTTGGCCGTCGACACCGATCGCCGCCGCTTTGGGAGCGGCAGCAAGGAGGCCAAGAAACCCAGCACAGTCTCCGCGGTGGCCGTTACCTCGATATCAGCACCTGGCGTGGTACCATGTTACGTGAGGAACGGGAAATCCGAGCTGGCCACCACCCACTCACTTACCCATCAGTCGCACAACCTTGTTCACCACTACGGCGGCAGCGAGTCTCGTGGATGACGGGATGACCGGATTGACTCTGTTTAAAAATATCATATTTTAGTTGTGTGAAGCACTCTCGCCGCTAGGGATACGTCTACCTGAGCTGATAGTCGACGGTGTAATCGAGCCAAGCATTCACGGCACACACAAACATATCTCGCATTTGCTCTGAGGCGCTGACGTCGTCGTCGCTCGAGTATTGGGCAAGGACGCTGAAAAGCTCCACGTTGCCTCGCTGAGGTCCACAATTAGTCATACGAACTCAAACGAAGAAGCGCGTAAGTAACGGTTACCTGAGTGTACAGAGGGTTGATCTCCTCGCACAACGAAGTCCCTGCTTCGGGACAGAATAGGTTGGTGGCGGCTGAGGGCTGAGTCTCCAAGCTCGAATCGCCACAGATCGTTTTCAGATGGTGCAGGAGGCGGTCGATGCAGTAGGGCTGCACGCGCAACGCCGAGCCCTCCTTCCACAGGGGGAGGCCACGATGGCCGGAGGGCGTAGAGCTGCAATTCTTGTCCTGCGCAGTGCCGGTGGTCAGTAGGCCGATGAGGTAGTCGCTCATCTCCGGGCTGCGATTGAGCATGGCGGCCACATGGCGGAAGAGCCTGTCCACACTGGTTTGATTGGCTTCATTCAGCAGCGCAGGTTCGTTGGCCTCTGTAAAGGCAGAAGACATCAGTCAGAAATGTGCTCCTCGCAACACACAGAGGAGAGGCGTACGCGCGGAGCCCTTTTGGCCAGGTCGGTTCAACTCTGGCTGGAAGATGGTGGGGAGGGCCAAGAGAAGGAAGCGGAGATGATTCTTCCACTCCAGCAGCTTCTCAGGCTCCGCGAACACGCACGATTCGCCGCCGATATCGAAGATGCTCGACTGACAGCGTGCTAGCTGTACCCAGCTGCTGTAGATCACCCCAGCAAGCTCCTGGAGAATGGAAATGAAGTCAGAGAGGTCCAAGTCAACACAAAATGCTGAGGGCTGGCATTACCGTTTGTTTGTGCTCCAAGATGTGGGTGAGTGTGGGCGACCACATGTGCTCCTCGCTGTCCTCTGCCATGGTCTTCTTGATCTCCCTAACAAGAAGACATGCATGTCGTGTGATCGATTCGCGCTGCCTGCCGATCATATCGCTTGTGAGTTGACGCATGGCATACGATCAAAGATCAGTGACCCACCTGAACACACGAGAGTTGAAGAGCTCGAGCACGGCGATGGCTTTGCTCCTGACCGTATAGTAAGGAGATGTGAGCCAAAGCAGGCATACGGCTTCTATCCTGTGCCGAAGTTCTCGCCACTGCGCGTGGGCCGGCCGGCTGCTGCGGCCAGAGAGCATGGCCAAGGTGGTTCTTGAAGGAAGAGGCGGAACGAGTTGCAGGTAGGTTTCCAGAAGTTCGATCACGTTCTGTAGGTGACGCTCGCGAACCGATCTTACGTTCGACGTGCTGACAATGAACTCCCTTTGGACATCGCCGTCCACCTGAAACCCAAGCCTCAAGTAAATGGTCGTTCTCCAAGGGTGATACCAATGAACCTTACCTCCTGCTCGGCGAGGTCCTCGAGAGGAACGATGACCGACGAAAGGCCCGCCAGGAGCACCTCGTCACCGTATTTGGCCATCATAAAGGCCAAAGCGTTGATTCCTGCGCGTCTTTCTTCGCCTCCTGCGGTCCGTGCGAGTGACCGCACGATACGCAAAGTGATCTGATCTCATCGTCGATGAGCGTCCACGTTACAAACTACACGAGCGCACGCAGAAGAGGACGCGTACTCGCTGTCGGGAGGCGGTGTCCGGTATGTCGAGAAACGGGACGCACTTGAGAATCCCAGAAAGCACGCGAGGCTCGGATGTCTCGTCCCAGATGCTGTTCAGGAAGGTCAGGAACTTGACCTGATAGGGTTGCATCTGTTGATACACACAAGAACAACCTAAGTACAAGTGGCCTCCGACCTTTGTTCTGGCGGCAGGGAACAAGGGCCCGTACGAGGTCTGCTCGATGCTTGAGCATGTACGAGAGAACGCAGAGGCCGAGAGCAAGCTGGTGAGCTGCTGCGTCCGTCCTCGATTGAGGCAGTTGGAACAACACCATCGCAACGCCCAGTTGTCCATCGCGCTGTGCCTGTGTATGAAGGTCCCTCCATGTCAGGCATCCTGTGATGGAACGGGACTAAGGTGAAACGCGTACGATTGCTTGTGCAATGCGCTCATGTAGATGATATTGCTCGTCGGATATGACCGAGCTGTCGAAGCCGAAGAGAGATTGCGTTGCGATCTGCATCTGTCGACTGTAGTTTTCTCCTCCTTCTTGCACGTAGGCATCGCTGAGCGTCTGGATGAAGGTGAGCAGCAGGCTCAAGTAGTGATGTGGCGATGATGAGAGTAGCTGCGTTGAATTGGATGGTGGAGGGACTGGCGCAGTCGATGACGATGACGAGGAGCACGAGCCGCCCAGCGAGACGCTCACGTCCTTTTTACCCTTATCCCCGATCGAGAGTGATCGCTGCTTCTCTCGACTTCGCGGTGTCTTCTGTTCCTCAGCGATGCCCACCTCGCTTTTGACTTCTCGTTCTCGATTCTTCCTCATATTGGAGATCAAACGTGTGACGAGGCTTTCTCCGTGCTCATCGATAAACTCGCGGTTGGCCAGAGTCGTCATGGTCACCATCAGCGCATAGCTGAATGCGGCGTAGCTTTCTTTCTTCTGCGTCCACTTTGTCAACACAGCATAGATGCCTGCGAGAAGGGGAGGCAAGCTCAGTCAGCTGACGACGTAATTCAGAAACCGGAGGAGGTGCGAACCGCGGTACAAGGACTGAACTGATCGTGCAGCTCGGCCATGCGTGGAAAGTCAAGCCAGGCGTCTACTTGACCCATGACGTGCTTGAAGATGTGGTTGAGCGTATTGCAGATTTCAAGTCTGAGAGCAACCCGTTTCCGGGGAAGTGGACAGGCGGTGAGAGGCCATCAAGGAGGCAGTGGAGAATGCCACAAGCCTTGCCGTATAGGTACCGCAAAGAATGACCTCGCGCTTTGAGCATGAGTTGGCGACAGTACGTCATGAAGAGGATGGTGGTGTTGATTTGTGGCACCGTGCGCACTCCAAAGTCGAAGTGTTTCTGCACCAACCAAGTGTGGGAATGTAAATGTGCGGCTGAGGTGAGCAGGAGGTGTAGGATTAAAGGTTACCATGCCCCTCTGGTAGTAGATGTAGGTCGAGTCGTGCGACTTGATCGTAATCATCTTGTTCATGAAGAGCTGGCACAAGTCTCGCAGGTGATAACGCGACAGGATACCCAGCACGAACCCGATCGCATGGCGTACCGCTGCAGTCAAGTGAACGTTTGGCATCCTGAACAAGCATCGTGTAGATAGCTGCTACGAAACAAATAGAGGGAGTGTATACGTACGTGGCGACTGTTGAGGGCTGAGCATGTCGAAGCAGAACTCCATCACCTCCTTCGGTATCTCTTCCATCGCACTACATAAGAGACGGCAAGGTGAGCTACAAGAGTTGAACTCCTATGAGGATATGAGGAAGGTCGCGTACACGTTGTGACGGTTCGAGTGGAGCAGCTGAGCAAGTACGAGCACATAAGACAGCTGTGCTGTGTCGTACGGACAATCCGGACAACCCGCCTCGCAGTAGTTGCAGAAGGCGTCGTGGGTGAAGCGGAGCTCGCTTGCTGCCTCGTCGAGCGGATTGATCTTTTCCTCATCTTGCAGCAAGAGTGCTGCGGCAATGCCGTCACTCTGCTTTAACGCGCTCTTTGTGGCTTGGTAAATCTTACCAGCATTTCTGGCCACGAGGTTCTTGCGTGTTGAAGATTGCTTGCTTGACAGATCGACGGGTTGGCCACCACTCGCTGCATCCGTAGATTCTCTTTCCGTGCCGGCGGAGGCAGGCACAGAAGAGAAGATATACTGTCGACATAAAGACGAAGCGCAAGACCGAGGGACAAGGGCGGTCACCGCGAACATGAAGCTGTCGTGATCAGCGAGAGAGAGCTGGCACAGACAGCGGCTAGCGACGGTCAAGGCCTCGTCAACTTCTCCACGGGTCCACTCGGCTACCTGCTCGGAGAACTGTGAGACATCCAGGAGCCAGGGATGGTGGACGTGAGGCGTACAAACCTGTTGAGCTTTGTCGGCGAGGTAGGAAGGCACACATCGGAGGAAGTCATGTGCAGAGGGAGCGTCTCGCCGGTAGAGAAGCACTTCTGTCTGCTCCAGCACTTCCCTGCTTGCCACCACCGGTGAGAACCGTCAAGTGTGTACATGAGGCAAGTGGACCAAGAGCTGCCTCTTACCGTAGCAGATCCACGTTGGCGCACGTCTGGTGCTCCATCCCTGTTTTGCACTCTCTACTCCTACGTCGTCCTTCCTTCTTTACACCTAGTTCCACTTCTACTGCCGTTGGCGTAGTACAGTCACGGGCTCTGTCGGTACACAGGTGTTGAAGTAGTAGTAGGGGCAGGGTTGACTCAATCAGGGCCCCTTGTTGGTGACCTGGAAACCCTCCTCTCCCCTTCCCCCTTCCCCCTGGTTTTCTCGGTCGGACTGGCGGGTAACGCGATCGCCCAAAGGGGCAACGACTGGACTTGGACCCAGCACACTCGCGTGTGGACACGAAGCACACATACAAAGACAACAAGGGAATGCTTCAATGGATACGCTGCTGACGTCAGCATGAACTTGAACTACTACTGCAAGGCGCCTCTGATCTTGGCGATCTGCGCGCGGTAGGTGGCCACGCCGCCGATTGCCTCCTCGTCTGCTGTGCCAGTGTCCGCCATGAGCCTGTCGAGAAGAAGAGAGTCAAGGAGGGAGGGCCAAGCCTAGCAAACTACGCCGCCTCAAAGACGCGCAAAGGCCACGGACGTACTCGCTGACGGGGACCTCGAGCAGGTGCTGGATGGCCGCCAGGGACTTGGCCGGCGTCACGCGGAGGGCGCTCAAGATCGTGCACAGGTAACCTGCCACACGATGGCCACATCAATGTGCGTGCGTGCGTGCGTCGGCGTGCGTGCGTCGGCGTGCGTGCGTGCGTGAGTGGCGTCTATGCAATACGTACGGATGTCGGCTGCAAGCTGCAGGGAGCCCTGGTTCGTCAGCACCGGGATCTCGAGGATGCGCTGGACGTAGAGGGACATCGTGCCACGAGACACGGCGTTGATCCACGCCCACGCAAAGTCTGCACACACACACACACACACACACACACACACACACACACACACACACACACACACACACACACACACACGAGGGAAGTTGTCAAGCCCGGTCCCCAGCGAATGCCTCGGCGAACCGCGCGAGAGGCTCGCACCGTGCCCCTCCGAGTCGGCGTCGTCCTCGCCCGATTCGGCGATTCCACCGCCGGGCGCCAAAGAGAGCGAGGGGTGGGTGGCGGCGAATGGCTCCAGCTGCTGCGGCAAGTCGAACAGATGCTCGCCTTGGTAGAGGGGAGGACCCCTCGTATGCGTGAGTGAGTGAGAGACAACGTGGTGCGGCGCACGATGGGACTTGATGGAAGGGGCGAGGTACCGATGTGAGTGATATAGCTGAGGGGCTGCTTGCTGAAGGTGGGCACTTCGACGTTGGCGATCTTGGTCTCGTCCTGCTGCTGCCACGCCTGTCGTCGTCCCGGCCAATCATCATCGCGTGTTGCGTGAGCCGGGCTGCCATTGGCGGAGAACGGTTGCGGGAGGAAAGGGGCGCGTGTACGGGCAGAGTCGGGAACTGGGCGAGCTGCTCCTTGATGGACTGGAACATGGTGTCGTACACGAAGGACTGGCACGACGCATTCAAGGAGGTCAACTGCTGAGACGGGACCGGCAGCAGCTTGACGCCCACTACACGCATCGCGGGGGGAGGGGGAGGAGCGCAACAACGAGCAACGGCCAGGGAGGCGCGGGAGTGAGTCGAGGGAGAGCAGGGAGGAGCGCGCGACGACTTGAGACAGAGACGACGGACCGTCTTCTAAGTTCTGGAAGAAGCCCCAGAGCCGCCTCGCCTTCTCCGGCTCCTCGCGCAGGTGGATGCACGGGATGGTCTGGTAGGTGGAGCTGCGCCCACCAAGTCGAGCGCGCGAAGTGGACATAACCGGTCGTTAAGAACGTAGCACGACATCGCAGAGAGCCATCGAGCGCGAAAAGGGAGGATGGGGGAGGCGTACTCCTTCTGAACTTGGAACTGAGGCCCGAAAAGGCCCCCCGCAGGTTGGCCAGGATGGAGCGCAGCTGCCTGTCGAAGCCCGACATGCTGTCGGCCAACGTGGAGGCCTGGAATACCACCTCCCGTGTCAATCGATTATTGTATTTCGTATTTATTACTTACTACTTCGTGTAGAGTAAAATATATAATTATTAAATATATATATATATAAACACGTGAAAAATAATAGATTTAACGTTACCATTTGGAGCAGCTGCAGGGCGCCCTGGAAGTAGGACCAGTCGTGCTCCTGATGCAGCTGCGCGCCGCGAGCGTTTGAGGTTTGCCGTCCTGTGCAAGTGGATGCGCCGCACACGTGTCAGCGTCGATCTGGCCAGCAAGAGGGAGCGCGCGAGCACACATGCAGTACCGGTGGCGGCGGTCTGGCCGCCGGCGGTGTCGGGACCGATGTCGAGATGGGCAGCGATCCGCAGGTGTTGTAGGACGTCGAACAGGTGCTGCACGTACTTGACGAGAAACTCCTACGCATAAAGGCCCACGACGCCAAACAAACAGGCCATCGTGTGAGCGAAAGACACTCGGTGGATGAGGGTCGTGTGAAGGGGGGAGGGCTACGCACGGAGAGAACACGAAGAAGGCCCTCCGCTTCGGAGCCCTTGGTGAATTGGACGCAGCGGTCGATGGCGGCCTCGGCCACGAGGAAGAGCTTGGACACCGAATTGTCGACCAGGCGCAGCGTCTCCGCGAACCCCATGCACGCCTGCGCTCGCGCAGAGACGACGTGAGACTAGCGCGCTCATTGCACTGCCAGGGGGGACCCTAGCAGTACCGGCTTGAGGGCGGCCAGCTCCTGCGTGAGATTGGTGGCCTCCAGGTTGGCGTAGTCCTTCTGGTAGGGGAAGTAGGGACAGAAGATGGCCCTCACCACCGCCTGCGCCGACTCGAGAGCTGCGCTGGAAGTAGCGTCTGAAAAAATACGTTTATATTTAAAAAATTAGTATGAAATTAGTGTAACTTTACACTTATTTATAATTAATCGTATTTAATAATTGAATAATTTGTTATTAAAAAGTACCCTGAAGGCCAAGGCTGGCAAGGACGGTAAGCGAGAAGTTATTGGTGACGGTGTAGGCGGCGATGAGCTGGTTCAGCAGCACGCTCCCGCTCGAGCTCGACGACCCCTTCCCCGTGGTGGGGTTCTGCTGCAGGATCTCGTCGATCCTCTGTCGGAAGGACTCGGTGAGGGTGGAGAGGACGTAGGCGGCCAGGGACGGCAGCACGTAGGGCTCCGTCGGGAACACTTGCGCCACCCACGCTTTCTGGAAAAGCCACGCGTGTTAACATTTCTTCTTGAGTCCACCCGGTGGAGAGAGCGCGCGGACACGGAGGAGGCGAGGCACCTCGTGGCTGAGAGTGGCCAGCACCGAGTCGTAAAACGAAGGAAGCCAATCCACAAACGACGAGCTGGTGCTGCGGCCGGCCTCGGGCCGCTTGAACGAGTGCCACTGCTGCTCCAGCGGCACCAGACGACATCTAGCGCCACGCCCCCAGCCAAATAAGCTCATCGAGACACACGAAGAGAGAGAGAGAGAGAGAGAGAAAAGATAAGAGAAAAGCTCGAGAAAGACAGCTGCGCACCTGTAGTAGTGTTGCTGCAGCTGCATCTTTCGGTCGATCTTCTGGAACACGTCCACGAAGTTCAAGGTAGTGTCTGCTCACGGGGGACCGTGCGTTAGCTCGGCTGAGGGCCCAGCGATCTTCACGAATCCACGCGTTGCGCGGACAACGATGTGTACCTGTCTCGTGTTTGTTGAAGGCGGAGAGCAGGTGGGGTCGGGTCATGCCCTCGAGCCTGTCCTGAAAGAGCATGAGCTGGCGCTGGCTGTCTTGGAACTGAGGAATCTCCCTCAGTATGTCCAGGCTCTGCTTCATCCCGAAGATATGGTCCGCAATCTGCGCAGGGGAAGATGGTCAAGATGGCGCCGCGAATTGAGAAACCGTTAGAAGAAGGTGATGACGGGGACGGCGACGTGGAGTTGTGTCCACAATCTTGTCGCTGCGTGAAAAGGGGGAGAGCCGTGCCCTGCGGAAGTCGTTGGTCTTGAAGACGTTGTCGACGTCTTCGGAGAGCTTCTTCAGCTTCTCGGCCTCGATCAGAATGCTGGAGCACTTCTCCATCGACATCTTCACCGTGTCTAGAGCCGACAACACCTCGAGCGAGTTGTCGGTGTTGCCTTCGATCTGTGTGAGGCATGCGCGTACACACACACACACGTGTCTCGCCTGTCAGCTCGCTTCCTGGTCGAAGTTCGAAGGCGGCAGCTACGCCCGCACCTTCTCCAGCGTATCTGCGAACGAGGTGATCTGAACCTGAAGCGCCGATGCCTCCTTGCGCACGCTCTCTATGCTTCGCATTGACCTGCGCGAGTGTTGGCACTGGGGGAGAAACACGAGAGCGAGCAAGGGGAGAGCGCACTTGGGAATGTTTCTGAGTGACTTGGCCGAGAACTCGCGCAGGGAGTGGTTGAGCTCGGAAGACAACAGCTGCAGCTTCAACACCAGCGTGGACACATACGTCTGGTTGCACAAAACGTTAAGTCGTCTTGTATGGGAGGAGAAGGAGGGAGCATACGTCGGTAGGTTCATTGACGCTGGGGTCAAGCGTTCTGTTCACCCACGCCTTCAGATCAAAGTCATCCTTCGTAAAATCAGAAAAATCCTGCTTTCGTGTGGAGTGTTAATTCAGTAACTTATCCACGCCTTTAGCATCTCACCACAATGGACCACGAGGGAGGGCCAGCAATCGCACCATTCGACGTGTCACGACGCCGGCAGGTGATCCTGGCGCTTTTTGCTATATTTTCTTTTGTCTGCTTCCCATTTTCCTTTCTGTTTTCCTCTGATAGCATTGTTTTTGCAATTTTGGCTGAAAAAAAACCTTTGGTTTCGTTAAGATGGAGACCACCGAGCACGCATCTGTCTGGACGTTGCCGCCCGAGTTGCTTCTCCACGTGTTCAAAGGCCTCACTCTGCGGGTACGGGCAAAAGCGTCGCCAAACCCCATGGGACTGACTATCAATCTGACTGGAGTCTGACTCCCAACTACAGGACCTGGGCGTAGCGGCCACGGTGTGCAGCCATTGGAGGACCCTCGCCCGCGACAAGACACGTAACCTTCCTCCCCTCCACACCGGTCGCCTTTCTGTTCCTCACGACGGGCGCCTGCGCCAGTGTGGCTGCCTCTCGACTTCTCGCAGGACTTTTGGCGCCAGCGCGAGAGCCTGAACGAGGCATTTCCCCGTATCGTCGACATGGTCTGCAACGACGTAGGTCTCCCTCTGCCTCCTGTGGTTCTCTCCCGTGCGCTGCCTCGTAGTGCTCACTCCCCTTACGCACATGCGCAGGCAGTGGAGCTGGATTTGGCCTACTGCGATCGCAACCTGACCGGGACTGCGCTGCTCGCCATCGCCAAGTGCACCAACCTACGCTGGCTCTCGCTCGCCTGGTGTCGGTATGTCCGCGTAGCGCTCTCCGTGTAGAGAGAGAGACACGCAGTGAGGTGTGCTTCTCACCGCCACGCCTTGCCGTCGGTTCGCGCAGTCAGACGACCGACGAAGTGCTGGAGGCGATCATTCGCAATTGTCCCAACATCGCTCACCTCGACCGTACAGTCGTCCTTATCTCTCTCTCTCTCTCTCTCGCTTGCTCCGTCATACGTGTGGCTCAGTACCGGTGACGGTGGCACGGTGCAGTGAGCGGATGCGCTGGTCTGTCGTTTCATGCGCTGGCGAAGCTCCAACACCTGCCCAACCTGGAGAGCCTGACGCTGGACTACTGCGTGCTCCCGAACCCCGGCTCGCTGGCCGAGCTGGCCGCGCTCTGCCCTTCCCTACACAAGCTCTCCACCTTCTTCCTTCGCTTCCAGGTATCCTCTAGTCCCCAGATCACACACACACACACACACACACACACACACACACACACACACACACACACACACACACACAATACATACGCACACACACACACAATACATACGCACACTTACTTCGTGATGCGACCAACGCAAAGAATGTTCGATTCAACGTGTGGGAAGACTACGCCCAACTGTGCTTCGCGACGCAATCGACCGTTGGCGCGGCTACGGAGCACGAGGGGGACGAGGACAGCAGCAGCAGTCCCCGCCCCGACGGCCAAAGCAGCAGCAGCAGCAGCAGCGCCGGCAGCCTCGTGCTCGGCCGCGTGACCCTCGAAACGGACATGTACGAATCGCTCCCCCCCTTCTCTTGCGCGTGTGTGCCTCGTGTCCCTCGCTCACATGCTCGCCACCCCAACCCACAGGTGGAGGCAGGCCTACCAGCAGAGCTTCGATCTCAAGACCCCGCCAGAGGTCCAGATCGCGGCGGCGGCCGCGCGCGCGGAGCGGGAGGGCAAGCTGGTCCTCCTGTGCGTCGGCCTCTACACCTACGTCCAGGTCCCCGGTACGCTCTCCCCCCCCCCCTCCCCCCTCCCTCCCTCTGGTGAAACGGCATTGGTTTCGAGTGAAACCGACGGGCAAGTGCTTGGCGCGCGCGCGCAGGGGACTGGACGATCAGGCTGGAGCACTACCTCACGCGCAACCCGTTGCTGTGGAAGAAACTGAACGAGACCTTTGTCTGGTTGCACATCGATGAGTTGTACGATCGCCTTGTGGGGGGTGGGGTTCGTGCGCGCGTGTTTTGACTCTGCGCTATGGCTCGCACGCAGCGTTGCCAGGGGTTCCGAAGCCATGGACGTGGGCGACAACGCTCACAATGACATCCCTGCAGAAGGAGGTAAGGAGAGGGGAGGAGAGAGGAGAGATTGGGGGGGAGGGAGGCGGAGTGGTGTCGACACAGTCGTGTGACGGTTTGATGGCGGCGGGCGGCGTGCGGCGGGGGAGCAGTGATCGAGGATTGGTCAAAGGTGATAAGCAGCCTGCCCGAGTGGCCCTATCTGTTCGTGCTGGACCCCAAGGCGCACCTCCTCAGCCACCAAACGACCGGCCCGCTCGAGCGCTTCGACCGCTACGACCACCACACGGTGCGTGCGCTCCCCCCCCCCCTCTGCGCCCAAGCTCATCTCTCCACCTCTCCTCTCCCTGCCTTCTCACCATTTCATGTGCAGATGTTCCGGTTCATCGACAACTGGCAGCGCTTCCTAAGGACGGGCGACAAGCCGGCCCCGATCACCGAAGTCTTCACCGACGTGGAGCCGGCGTACGCCGCCCTCAACACCGCAGACGAATGGCGTATGGAGTTTGACGGCTACGACGAGGAGGACTACTGAAGGGACAATTTTTGTTTATTTTTTAATTATTGGTTTGGTTTTTCATTTTTTGAACAGAGCTGATAAAAGATTTTAAAAAAGAAAAAAATTAAACCATGGAGAGGCCCCAAGAGATGGATACCAGGGAGAGTGAGGGTGGGCTGCAAGGGGAAGCCAAGGGCAGTTTAGCCAATTCGCCGCCAATAGCCGACGACAACGATGGCGAAGTGCTGTGGCGCGATTGTCTCGACTCAATGACGGCCGATTTCCTCGAGATCGACGCCCTGCTCACCGAATTGGCCGCTCTCACCGCCCCTGCGCCGTCCTCTTCTCCTCAGTCATCCCCCGTTTCATCCTCTTCCCCTTCCTCTTCCTCTTCCACCAACCCCAGCTCGTCCCCATCGTCTCCATCTTCCACTTCAACACCATCATCTTCTTCATCTTCATCTTCATCATTATTGCTTTCTCCATCTTCTACATCATCATCAACAGTCTCGGCTTGGACCCCAGCCACGGCCTCGCCGCCCGGCAGCAGGAGCGGCTCAGCGCGCAAGGCCGCCGCCGTCAGGAAGGCCCGCCGCACGTACCTGTCCGCGGCCGCCGCCGACGACGAGCCCTTCATGCGCCGCCAGTCCGTGCGCTACGACGCGTCGGCCCTCCACGCCCAGCTCCGCCTGCTGCCCGCCGCTGCCCCGATGGCCATCGTCGCCGGCGCCGTCCACCATCGACCGGTGTCGACCGTCATCGAGGGGGACACCGACGGCGGGCAGGAGGAGCTGTTGCTCGCCCAGAAGTCGCGCTCGGCCACCGCGCCCACGACGACGACGACGAAGATGGCGGCGGTGATGACGACGATCAGGGCGCAGCGCGCGCAGAGGCCGCAGTCGCCCACGCACGAGGACCAGCAGCAGCAGCAGCGGCTGCTGCGCGACGCGGAGACGGCCGACGTGCGCGTGGTCAAGGCGGCCGAGCAGGGCGACGGCGAGGAGGAGCTCCTGATGGGCCCCGCCGGGACGTCGGCCGGCGGAGCAGAGCGGGCCGACGCAGGGGAGAAGGAGGGGGAGGGGGAGGAGGGCCAGGAGGAGCCGCTGAGGGACCGGTACGGGTTTCCCTACGAGAACGCGCAGGAGCAGCAGGCCATCGCCCTCCGCTACGCTCCCCTCATCGACGACCAAATACGCGAATGGAAAGGTGCCTAACGTCGCACGCGCGCGCCAAGCATGACACACGCGCACGTGTGTGCGTGCGTGCGTGCGTGCGTGCGTGTGTGTGCGTGTGTGTGTGCGTGTGTGTGCTGATGTGTTGTGCGTGTGTGGGGCGTGTCTCCCCGCGAGCAGCGTATCTGGCCAAGAACAAGAACAGGCTCAACAAGACGTCGCTCACGCTCAAGCTGCTGGTCCGACGGGGCATCCCGGTCTCCATACGACGCGAGGTGCGCCTCCTCCCGTTTCTCTCTCGCGGCGCGTGCGGCCCCGATCCGATCTGAGCTGATCTGATGTGGGTGGGGGTCGATGCGCAGGCGTGGCTCGTGTGTTCGGGCGCCCGTCGTAAGATGCAACAGAACCCCGGTGCGGCCTCCGCGTTTGCTCTTTTTCAATTCTTATTATTTATTTATTTATTTAAACTTAAAAATAATAATTCGTGTTTTCTTGCGTTTTTGTTAATGGCTGTGTTCGACGTCGTAGTTATCTACGAAATTTTATTTACTTTACCTTTGTTTTTTTTTTGGAAGAAAAAAAAAGTACCAATTCAAACAAAGTAACCGGCCTCACGTACATCATAGGCTACTACCTCGAGATGCTTCATAAGAAGGAGACCGACACCACCTACATCGAACAGATCGAGCTGGTGCGCTCTCCCTCTCTTCATTGATGATCATGCGTGGCGCGCATTCCCGAGTTGACGCTCGCCTCGTATCGCCGTTGTCGTCGTTCGTTGTAGGACGCGCCGCGCACGTTCCCGCAGCATCCCTACTTTGGGGAGGAGGGCCAGGCCAAGCTCAAGCGCGTGCTGGTGGCCTACAGCCGGCGCAACCCCAAGTACTGACGCCCCCACCACGTCTTGGAGGAGACAGCAACACATCAATTGTTAATTTATTTATTCATTTATTTATTTATTTATTAATTGTGGCGATGTGACTTCCAGCGTGGGGTATTGCCAGAGCATGAACTTCGTGACGGGGATGCTGCTCCTCTTCATGAAGGAGGAGGAGGCCTTCTGGATGCTCGTCACCATCGTCGGTTCGTTTCCTCTTTCTTTTTTTTTCTTTTTTTTTCATTTTGTTATTTTGTATATAAAATTATCCTAAAAATTATGATTAATTGTTAATTCCTTGTCTGACACCGACCGCGCCGTCAACAGAGGAGCTCCTGCCGCAGGACTACTACGGGTAACACACGACACACGACACACGACACACGCCACACGACACACGACGCACGCCACACGACACATGACACGTGGGGTAGAGGCGCTGACGTTTTCGGGGGGGGTTGGGATCAAAACAGGGAGAGCTTGCTGGGCGTGCAGGCCGACCAGCGCGTGTTGGACACGCTGCTGATGGAGAAGCTGCCGCACATCGCCACGCACTTTGAGCGGCTGGGCTTCACCCTGCCCCTCATCACCACCCAGTGGTTTTCGTGCCTCTTTGTTAAGGACCTCAGCGCCGAGGTGCGTGCGCGCGTGCTGTCTGTGTGCGCGCGTGCATCCACGTGTCTCACACGTGTGTGTGTGTGTGTGTGTGTGTGTGTGTGTGTGTGTGTGTGTGTGTGTGTGTGTGTGTGTGTGTAGCTGGCGCTGCGAGTGTGGGACTGTCTGTTCAACGAGGGCAGCAAGATCCTGTTCCGGGTGGCGCTCGCCCTGATCAAGATCCACGCGCAGGAGCTCATCCAGACCACCGACTACCAGACCCTCTTCGTGACCATGAAACGCATCACCAAAAGCACCTTCGATCCCGAACACCTCATGCGAGTTCGCGCGCTCCCTCTCCTTCATCAACACACACACACACACACACACACACACACACACACACACACACACACACACACACACACACACACACACAGGTTTAACGTTGGGGCGTGCGTGTGTAATTACAGGTGATGTTCGATGGCCTGGGCGGGTTCCCGCGAAAGAAGGTGACGCAGCTGCGCAACCACTTCTATCCGGTGGTGGCGCAGGAGGTGGCCGCCCTCCAGCAGATGCGCGCCCAGCTCGCCGCCCAGACCGCCGCGCGGAAGCGCCTCACCGCTTCCGCTCTCCTCGCCAGCGAGCACCACCAAGCGCCGTGACCACGCTCTCGCAGCTAGCGCCCAACCAACCAATCATCCAATAAACAGTTGCCCAGGTCCTACTCGTAAGACAGCATCTGAGGACACCTCTTTGATTGAGTTGACTCGAATCGCAGCTTCGCTACGGCTAGACGTAGGGCAGATCTGCCAGCTCGTCGTCGCTCCCGTACAGCGAGTAGGAGACCATGGGCAGCACGGTCCAACCAATCATGCGGCGGATGTCGAGCAGCAGGCGCTTGCGGCACAGGGTCCAGTCGGCCTGGTCGCCGCTCATGAGGAACGCCACGGCCATGTACATGCTCCGAAACAGGGCCTTGCTGCCCGTCCTGACGCTCTCGCCGTCGCGGCAGTCGGGCATCCCACGGCCGCTGAGGAGGGGCCGCAGCTGGTTCCACAGGGGCTCCATGTGTTCGTCGCTGTCGTGGGAGGACAGCTCGCCGCCCCGGTAGAGGGAGTCGTCGCTGGGCGAGGAGCTCCTGGAGGTGGAGGAGGTTCCAGGTGAGGTAGGGCCGCACCAGGTCCAGGAAGATGCAACCGATGCCGAAATTGAACTGGCCGCTGTTGCTGCCCGAGTACATGCGGCTCGGCTCGCGGTGGTTGGCGTCCACCACGGCGCG
This sequence comes from Acanthamoeba sp. SK_2022b, assembly GCA_027943245.1. Lineage (NCBI taxonomy): Eukaryota > Discosea > Longamoebia > Acanthamoebidae > Acanthamoeba > Acanthamoeba sp. SK_2022b. Next base: position 57,323 of record JANDJZ010000234.1, read on the forward strand.
GAGGAACGGGTAGTCGTCGTTGTGCAGCGCTCGCTTGGTGGCCGCCATGACCAGCTCGTGCGCGCGGTCGTGCCACAGAGTGCGCTCGAAGGCCGGCAGGGCCATGCCGTCGGTCCTGGGCTTGGCCTCTGCGATTCGCTTGGCGTGGGGTCGGGCAAACTCCTCGAGCGCGCGCAGCAGCTCTTCGGAGAGGAAGGCGAGCTCCTTCTGCATGCGCTCCCGCATCTCGTCCGTGCGCGGGTGGGTATTGCCCAGCTCTGGCAGGGCCAGGTATCGCCGCCAGCTTATCGCATGAGTTTGGTGCGTCATGGGCTAGGTTGGAAGGTGGGGCAGGTTGGAAGGAGGAGCAGAAAACAAAATATTATTTATTGATTTATTGATTTATTTCAGTTATTCGAACGGCCAATCGTATGCAAGGGTGGCTGTCAACTACGCCAACGGGAGGGCGCTCTCGTGGGCGCGTGGTGGGAGAGAAACGACGAGGTAGCCACGGGCTCGGTCCGACCAGCTGTCGACCCTGCACAGCAGCGGCACCTGGGGGAGAACCGACGAGACGGAAACGTCAGAACGAAGAGGAGAAGGGAAGTGATAGGAAGACAAGAGGAGAGAGAAGGGCCCTTGACACGCACCAGGTCGTGAACGGAGAGCCAGTGGGGCGTGGTTCGATGGCTGCGCGAACGGCGTCGTCGCGTGTGAGCACAAACCACATTAAATGCGACAGAGGGACCAGAGAGGGAGGAGCGACCTCGCCACGTCCAGCAGGAGGACCATCTGGCGTTGCGGATGGTAGGCCGCCAGAGGCGAGACGTGGCCCCCTCGATGGTTCTCAAAGTCACGCCACAAGTTGACCACCACGCATCGGGACCTGCGCACGGCTTCCGTGTCAGATGCGCGCGCGTTGCATAATTGTGTGTGTGTGTGCGCGCGCGCGCGTGTGTGTGTTGAAATCGACGCCGTGTGTGCGTGTCGTGTGCGTGGGTCAGACCTGGAGGAGAAGACGGCAGCGAGGTCGTCCCTGAGCCATCGGGAGACCTCCAGCGGATCCTCCGAACACCGGAGCGTCACACGGGCGCCCGCCAGCACGAACATGCGCGCCACCTGCGTCAGATGCAGGCCTTGTCACACACACACACACACACACACACACACACACACACACACACACACACACACACACACACACGGTGAACATCGCGACGATGCTCACGACTTCATAGAGCGCAGCGCGCACCCTTGTGCATGTCCTTTTCGCGCTTGTGGAAGTGCTTCATGACGATCTCCCTGAACAGGGTGTCCTGGGTCACGAGCTGCTGGCGCTGCTGGTCTGTCCCGACGAGGCGATCGTCATCGGTGACCTCACTGCTTGCGCAGCACCTCTTCTTCGTGGCCGGTTCGATTCGCGGATCGGCGTCTGCCGCCTGACAGGAAGGTGACGTTGACGTCGTCGACAACGGACGCGCGGAGTGGTGAGCCAAAGAAGAAATGGAGCGGAGGGCGTTGATGACGATGGCGCACGAGGCGAGGGCGCAGAAGGAGCCCCGCTTCTGGCCCTCGAAGTGGCTCTGCATCCAGGCATGCTGGCTCCAGCCAGCCCTCTCTGCAGCACGACCGAGACGTCGTCAGCGATGCGGGGGAGTGAATGGGGAGCGCGCGTACCTGACTCGAGCAAGAGGCGTTGCCCGTGCGGTTCGTGTAGCATGACTATGGAAGTGGCGTAGTGGAGGTCTGTCGGTGGCGAGAGAGCAAGCGAAAGATGAGAAACAAAAGGTGGGAGGGCCGGGCGTGTAGGAACTCGGTACCCCTAGCATCGGGAAATCGACGAGGTGGGGTCCACACCAAGCGCTCCTCCGCACCGCCCTCCCGCTCAGCTTCCATGCGCCAAACTGGACTGCCGCCATTTCAGGCAAAAGATTTAGACATCTTTCGCCCACAGCAAGCAAGCCAGTATTGGTGAAGGGGAGGTTCGAACCCTGATCCTCAGGCTGCGTGTCATCGCCAGGTTGACGCGAGGTTGTCGACAGTGTCATTTCGGTGGCAATTCGTAAAGAACGAAGTGGCATCAGCTGTCGCCAGATGAGGCCACGACATGAAGAGACAGGTCATTGGGCGTGCTTCATTTTTTGCCGTTTTTCTTTGCTTCATCCCAGCCCTGGGCCCATCACCACCGAGCACGAGGCAGCGGCTCTCGTTTCAAACAGCAAGCACCATCAACGGTCTCTCTCTTTCTCTCACCTCACTTCCGCCATTCATCCAGCAGCGCCCGACAACCACCACAACCTGAGTGAACGTTGTGACACGAGCGCGACCTCCAACAACTGACCGCGTACAGGAACGGGAAAGGACAACGAAGCAAGAAGGCAGGAGAAAACATCATAAGACAGAAAATGAAGTTGCATGGAGGATACTCGCTGGCTCCGCTTGGACACCAACAACTGCAGCAGCTCCAACAACAGCACTACCAGCAACAGCAACAACAGCTGCCGCCTATGATGGCGCAGCCCCAGGCAGACCAGCTCCTCCATAACCACGCCCTCTTCCCCGAGGTCCTCGATGCCCTTCGCCGATGCGAGGTGGCCGGCCTGAACACAGCATCATCGTCGGAGTTGGGACTCGCAGGGGGCGTCCCCTCTGCCTCTTCTTCCACCATCCCCTCCGCAGCCCTGCCCCCTCTGCCCTCGCGTTTCGGTGGAGATGGATCGGATAGATCGGATTCAACGGACGACTACGTGATCAAGTACATCGAGCTCCAACGACAGCACGCGGCACAGCTGGAAAAGGTCTACGATTTGTGCGATCAATTCTCATCCCGCTACTTGACTCTGCTGAAGGAGGGCGCCCAACGATTCACGACCACGGTCAACGCCGCGCAAGAAGGAGGCGGCGGAAAGCGCAAGGGCGAAGCGCTCGATAGCGAAGCCAACAAAAAGAGGAGAGGCAATCTGCCCAAGCGCGCGACCAACATCCTCAAGAAGTGGTTGTTTGAGCATCTCTTCCATCCCTATCCCAGCGAGGTTCGTCTTCCTCCTTCCTTTTCCTCTTTTTCTAGATGTGTATCGTGTAGCTCACCTGGAACTTTATCCACACAACAGGAGCAAAAGCGCCAACTGGCCAGCCAGACAGGCCTGACGATCAATCAGATCAGCAACTGGTTCATCAATGCTCGGCGAAGGATTCTGCAGCCCATGCTTGAGACCGTCCGCCAGCAACAACAGGGCTATGGCGAGAGAGACCCGAACGATCCCATGCACCAGCTCGAAGGCGAGGACGACCTCCAGAACGAGTGGGCCAGCGAGCGGGGAGGCGCGACCATCTCCTCCATTGTGTCCACCGACGAGGGCGACCGAGTAGCGCGCGAGAGGGACGATACCGGACGAGGCATTGTGCAGTAGTTCTGGAACAAGAGAAGGGAGAAAGGGGGGTAGAGGGTGGCATGTTGCACGCTCACCATGGCCTATGCCATTGTAAATAACAACACAACATGAACGACCTCATCCTCTACATGAAAAAGCACCGTGTGGTACTCAGGCTCAGGGCTGCTGCTGCTGGGCGGCGAGGATGGCCTGCAGGTGGCGCGATCGCTTGAGCATGAGGGCGGGCATGTCCTTGAACTTGAGGGCCTCCTGCCACGACAGCCTGGCCTGGCCCTGGGCCAACACCGCTCGCTCCCCTGCTGGGCATCGTTAACCCCACCCGGTGAGAGCAAGTCGACAGCAAAGAGGAAAGGGTCTTCTCGCGTACGATCAGGGTGCACGATGGAGCCAAGCACTGCGAGGGACAGGCGAAGCGATTCCTCGGGCGTGCTCGCCACCGGGAACAGTCTGATACACACCAACACACGTGTCACACAGCCAGCCCCCTCTCCGGAGCGACTTGAATGGTGTGTGTGCGTGTGTGTGTGTGTACCTTGCGTTCCAAACGCTGCAGCGTTGCTCGCCCTCTGGCCAGAGCGCGGCGTCGGCGACGCCCAGCTGGGCGGCCACCTTGGCCAGCGGCACGCCGCGGAGCCGCAACGAGGCGGCAGCCTCGGCTGGCTGCGCGTCCTTCTTGAAGTCGTCGCCGATGCCGAAGAAGGTGGTGATCCACCCCTTGCGGTCGTCGCCTTGGTCAAAGGGCAGCGTCTGCATGATCAAGTCGTCTGGAACGTGCACCTCCGTGTCCTCGTCCGCCTGCAGATCGCTGGTGGCAGCGCGAGCGATCCAGAGAGAGAGAGAGAGAGAGAGAAGTAAGCGTGCGTGACAGGTCACGCTCGGCGGAGAGGCTATCGGTCGTACTTGAGGATGCAGCGGCTGCCGATCGTCGATTGGCTGCGGGGGAAGCGGCAGTACTCGACCACCGACATCTCGCTCACGTGCACGTCGGCGCCAAAGATGCAGTGGAGCGTGCTGCACCCGTCCCTCGTGCTCTCGCTGCACCACACAACGTGGATATTTTATTTATGCATTTATTCATATTTATTTATGCATTTATTCATATTTATATTTATTTTGATATTTGGCCAATGGCTGTCCCTATTGTCCACGAGCGAGCCTTGGGGTACAACAGCAGAAGCTTTGGTGGTTGTACCTGGGCAGGCCCGCGTTGTAGACGTGGCGGCTGAAGCCCAGCTGGGGCAGGTTGACGCAAAAGTGGTCTGGCATCACACGGACCCGAATGAGCAAAAGGGCAAGCGGAGGAAATGTAGAGGTGGGCCGAACCGAGGTACTCCTGGCAGGTGCCGATGTGGATGAAGAGAGACGGGATGAACGGGATGACGTTCAGCTGGGTGCCCTTCAGCAGCTCGTACAGGTCCCTGCGCACGGTGGCCAGGGAATCGGTGACCACGCTCACGTTCCGCGTGTTCGTGAGATAGCTGTCTTCGGCCTCACTCCCCAACGGCTGACGCACACGACAAGTCAGCTCGAGCACAAAAAAAATGTAAATACAAAAGCAAATACAATAATACAATAAAATAATAATAAATAAAAATGCGTACGCACCTGCATGAAGTCGCCGTAGGCGTCGATCTCGCAGCGCAGGGGCTTGACGCTGCGGTAGTACTGCAACAGAGACTTGGCCACCTTCGTGTCGAAGAAGAAGTTGCTGTCTACCATCACCTGCCATCAAATACAAATAAAAAACCATGAAACAAATAAAAACAATCATGTGTAAAGAAGGTAAGAGAATGCAGACCTGTTGGTTGGCGAGGAAGGCTCCGGCTTGCTTCATGAGCTCCATGGAGGGCTTGTGCAGGAAGCGCCGACACGAGTGAACGGGAAGAGCGGCCGCTGTAGTACGATCGCCAGCACCCAGTGATGACGAGACCTCATCCGAGAGGTTCTTCTCCAGCACGAACACACCGTGGGTGAGGCCGATCTCGGCCTCGGCCGGGTGCGACATCGCGGTGAAGCCCGCGTTGTTGAAATCGCAGCCTGCGCCACACATGGTCAGCACTTGGGTGAGCCAACGACGACCCCATCTCTTTCGCTGAGCACGACCCGCACATGCGACGACAGGCGTTGATCGTTTTACCTGCGGACTCGAAGAGTTCGATGTCGTCGGCGCAGGAGACAAAGACACCCGACTTCATGTTGCGCGGAAAGTCGATGAACATCACGAACTTGAGCTCGAGCATGGAGCACCCCGGGCCACCCTCGACTGTGGTTGGTTTTTTTTTTTTTTTTTTTTTTTGATTTTTGTTTTTGTTTTGTTTTGTTTCGTTGGGCGGGTGAGTCGTGTGCAGCGATGTATGCCTGCGCGTGGGGCACAAACCGAGGGAATAGGGCACGGAGGCGAAGATCTTGCCGGTGGCGCTGTGGTTGGGGAGCCGCTTGCTGTAGCCGCCCGCGTGGATGATCAAGACCTTCACTGCACAGCAAGCGAGGTGAGCCTCAACAAGAAAGCAGGCCAACATCGTCACCGCGGTTGGGAGTGTGGCAGTGCTTGTACGCTGATGGAGCCGGGCGCCGTAGAGCTCGTCGAGCAGATGGAGGACGTGCATGGTCGAGCCGCCACAGCCGATCTTGTCGCCCGGCGGGTCCTCAATGACGAGATAGCTTCACCCCGGTGGTCACATCGTCAGCGCAAGTGGGGTCACGCAGGTGGGAAGGAGACGAACTTGATGTGAAAGGGGATAGAGCCCTGCTTTCGCCGCTCACCCAGTTGGCACTCGTAGAACCGCTTCTGGTCCTCGTCCGCAGCAGTGACCACCACGACCTCCCAAAAGTCTGTGCGCCCGCTGATGCGTTACAAGAGAACTGGATTTGCTGCGGTGTAAGTGAGGAGAAAACCTTTAGGAGCGGCGTGGCGTGCTTCAGCAACGACGCACAGGTAGTCTGTCGTCTTGCGGCGTTGAACGGCAGCAAAATCAAGTGCCTCAGACCTGGCGTGCATCTTGTGCTGTGCAAGAAGAAAAAAAAGGCAAAAAAATGCAAAGATTGTCCTTTTTTTTTGTTTTCCATCAATAAGGAACCCTTTTTTCAGTTTCCCTTTTGTTTTTTTAAAATCTTAAGGTGGCGCAGCGATGGCTGGTCAAATAGTTTGCGCTTCATTCGGATCGCCTACTGCAAAAAATGGAACAATTAAAAAAAATGTTAAGGTATCGGTCAAACCTGACCGATTTCCCCCACCACAATGGCAAGGGCCAGTGTTCTTGTCTTGATTGTGGTGTTGGCTGCGGCGCTGGCACTTGCGAGTGCATCTGAAGCAGGCGTTCGAGGATTTGTGGCCGGCAAGCGCCCAGCGAGCGGTCGCACGCACTGGCGCCCCCTCACAACTGCCGAAACCAGAGAACGGCTCAGCAACAAGCAGGGCGCTGATGAGCAGCCCTTGATCATAGCCTATGTTGCGCTGAAGGAGAACGCTGCTGGTCTTCAGACTGTTCAAGAGTCTGTTCTGGCTGCCTCTGATCCCGCGCGCCCTGACCGCTACGGTCGTCATCTGGAGTGGGAAGAGCTCAACGCGCTCGTGGCGCCTCGTGAAGAGGACGTGGTCCAGGTCATCGAGTGGCTCCGAAGCGCCGGCGTGGAGCATTGGGAGGTCATGGCCTCTCGCTCCTGGGTGCGCATCGCCGCCACGGCCGACGCCCTCGAGACGCTGGTCAACTGCCGCGTCAGGGCCTATACGCCCCGCAAGGATTCGCCCAAGGCCGAGCGCATCGTCATCCACAGGTGCGAGGAAGACGTCTATGAGATCCCGCGCCACCTTGACCACGTTATCGACTTTGTTACGCCAATTGTTGGTACTTACTTACCAGAGCGCTCCTTGAGTATCGCATCAGGCGCTGACACCAAGGCGACGACACCAGCTGACGATCGCGATATTGTTCTTCTTCTTCCTCTTCTTAGGCTTCCCCAGGCCCAGCGGTAAGAAGACTCAGTACAAGGCCCACCTCAGCGCTCCGCTGGACCTGCCCAACGTGACCCCAGCCCTGCTGCGCAAGCTTTACAACATCAGCACGCCGCTAGTGAGCCAGGGTGTCAACAACACCCAGGCCGTATTCGAGATTATGTGTACGCACACGCACACACGCACACACGCACACACGCACACACGCACACACGCACACACGCACACACGCACACACGCATTCACGCACATGTACAGGCTTGGTTTTCTACGTGCACAACTGACGCTACGCTTGGGCTAGCATTCTACTCGGACGATGACTTGCAGGACTTCTTTAAGGCGTACGCCCCTGAGCTGGTCGGCCAGGTGGTCAAGAAAACGCTCGGCAACCTGCCCAACTATCAGGGCATTTTCGACGCCGAGGCCTCGCTCGACATCCAGTACATCATGGCCATCGGCGCCTTCGCTCCCTCCTACTCCTACAACTACAGGTATGTTACTTGCGACAAAAGCTGATCGAACACGTGCTTTGAGCTATGTGCGCAGCTCACCGACGTTCACGTCGCCTCCCGACTACAGTCCTGAGAATGACTTTATACTGGTGTTCTTGGACTGGGTCAACGACATCGCCAGCGACCCCAAGCCTCCTCTGGTCCACTCCGTGTATCTGCTCCGCCATCGTCACCGCCGCTTCAGCTGAAGCTGGCGGTTCCCGTTCTTGCGGTGCACTGACTCGATGTCCCCCCGACAGCTCATACGGTGAGTACGGTGGCGACTACCCCATGGATGAAGTCATGCGGTAGGCACTCAAGTTCTTTGCTGTTCTCACTTGTTCGCTGCGGAAGTTGCCTCGCCTCGCCTCGCTCACGATCGCCATTCAGCGTGTCGAACGAGTGGCTGAAGATGGGCGCGCGCGGCCTCACCGTTCTCGTGGCCTCTGGCGACGACGGCGTTGGGTGCAACTCCGAGTGCACGTCCTTTGAGTTCCCCTATCCTTCGTCGCCCTGGATCACCCTCGTCGGCGCCACGGAGGTCCACCAGGACTCTGGTAAGTTGCGGGCCCGTGGTCGCACGCCTACGCGTAGTAGTTGATTCGAGGGCCCTCACTCTTAACCTCCCCCCACCATCACAATGTAGCGGGCACCTTCAGCGAGGTCGGGAGCATCATCAGCTCCGGCGGCTTCTCCAACGACTTTGACATGCCCTCATGGTACGTAACGCGTGCGCATGTGATACAACTAATAAATAGATTTCGAGAGATAAAAAGGCTCACACAACGACAACCAACGACAGGCAAGCGCCGCAGGTGGCATACTATCTCAAGAACTGCCCCAACCTGCCTGCTTCATCCTACTTCAACAGCAGCGGCAGGGCTCTGCCCGATATCGCCGCTGCCGGTTCGTGCCTCGCATCCACCACCACCCTCAATCCATCGGCCAACACCGAGCGCTCGTCTATTGGTGTGCGCGTGTACGCTGACGCGCCGTGTGCGTGCGTAGGCGAATACGTGCAAATCTACCTCAACGGTTCGTCGTCGGGCATCGCAGGCACGTCCTGCTCGGCGCCCATCGTGGCCGGCATGGTGTCGCTCTGGAACGGCATGCGCCTCCAGGCAACCCGTTCCTCTACAAGGCTGCCTCGCATGCCTCGGCCTTCTACGACGTCACTTCTGGTAATAACGCCGATGGTACGCACAGCTCTGTCTGTGCATCAACCACATCGTTCTGACTCTGGGTTGCGTGTGTTGCTGTTGTTGCTGCTGCCTGCAGGCTGCTGTCCCGGCTTCAATGCCTTCAAAGGCTGGGATCCCGGTACCCTTCCATCTCCAATCCAGAGATGAGGAGAGATCACGACTGCCTCTCGCGCTTTCTGCTGCTCACACATTTCCGTCCACCCGCACAGTGACCGGCCTGGGCACGGCCAACTTCGATTTCCTCGCCACGCTGGTCCAGGAGTTGCCCTAGGGCCCCCAAACTTCCAGCTGCTGTTCAACTCAAGACCAAGCTGGTGGCCAACGAAAAAGAAAACTCGGGCATCCTGCTTTATTCAAAGCTCTTACCTCTGCCCATGGCCTGTACTGCCGCATATGTTGCACAAACAGTTCAGGCTGCCTTGAGTACAAGCCAAGGGGTCAAGACTGGCCAGTCCATCACACCATGGCTGCCCACAGCAACACTTTGATACTGCGGCAGTCATGGCAAAGAGGCTAGCAACTCACAGTTGAAATCAGCGAGGTCAAGTCAGCTCACTACAGGTTTACCAACATTCACTAGGAAGAGGGGCCGCTCTCTGATATCAGGGCCAGTGATTTCTCACAAATCCAAAGATCAGTTGAGCGACAAGTTCTCCTCGCCATCTTGGGTGCTCGCCTTCTTCTTTTTCTCCTTTTTCTCCTTCTTGTCCTTCTTGGTCTTCTTCTTGGTCTTCTCCTTCTTCTCCTTTTTGATCTTCTTGACCTTGTACCGTATCACCTTCCTGTACAGCACACAACATGTGTTGTCAGTGACGTGTTCTCCTTTCTGGCGTAGTGTTTGTGTCATGCCGTGTGTACCAGCTCGGAGAGGCGTCGAACAACACTAACGCCGGCTGCGCGTCGACGCTGGGCTTGGGCGTGAGGGCCGCCCGCTGCGCCTGCTCGCGCCGTTGGGCGGCCGAGGCCACCGGCGTCGTCGGCACCTTCTGCAGAAGCCCCTGCCCCTGCCCCTGCCCCGGCTCGCTCGGTGTAGACGTGTTTCGTCGCGTCTTGTGTGCCTCCGCCATGAACTCGTTGAGCCGCTCCTCGGTGATGATCTTGAGGCCGCGCTGTCGGGCCTGCTTAAAGGCCAGCGTGCCGTCGTCGCCCTGGGCGGTGAGCAGGTGCGTGACCCGACGCGTGATCGACTTGGCCACCTCGCCGCCGTTCTCCTCGATGAAGGCCTGCATCTCGGCCTGCTTTCGCACGAAGCGGCCCAGCAGGAAGAACACCTTCCCCTCGAACCGTCGTCGCCTTTCGTGCAGGGGCGTAGCTGGGACATCGCCACCGCAGCCGCCGTTGCTGCTGTCCCCGGCCTCGTCGTCCGCCTCCTCCTTCGGCCTGACGACGACCTGGCGGTCTCCATCGGCCGCGGGCTCGGCCTTCTTTCGCTGCTTGGCCACACGCTTCACCTTATTTGCCTCGGCAGCCACCTGGCGGTCTTCATCGGCCGCCGGCTCGGCCTTCTTTCGCCGCTTGGCCACACGCTTCACCTTATTTGCCTCGGCAGCCACCTCCCTGCCGCTTCCTCCCTCTTCCTCTACGTGCTCGTCTCGCTTTCGCTTGCCGGCGTTGTTCGTGCCCTGTTCACCCTCGCGCTCTCCTTCCAACTTCACCGCCACCAGACCGCCGCCGCCGTCCTCGGCCTCTGTTGTCTGCGCCTTCTCGTCATCGTGATCAACCGGCGCCGAGTAGGTTCGCTTGATGCGTGGCTTCTTGTTCGTCTTGGTCTGTTGTTGCTGCGCCCTGAGCTTCTGCTCCTCGGCCTCCCTGGCCGCCTGCTCCTTGGCCCGTTGCTCCCGGGCCTCGTCTTCGTGGCGCCTGGCTTCCCGCTGTAGGTAGTCGGGATCGACGAGGGCCGCCAGCCGGCATGGGTCGAGGAAGGGGATGCCTGCGGCCGCGGCGGTCTTGACGAGCTGCGCCTTGTCCGTCTCGCTGAAGACGTGGGTCACCTGTGTCGTTGCGTGAGACCGTGCGCCCATGATACAAAGAGAAGAGGACACACGCACCTCGGGCGCGAACATGGACACCACGTTGCCGCCATGACGAGCGATCAAGTCGGTGAGTTGCTCCTTGGTGAGGGATTTGCAACTGCCGCTGCGACTCTTGTCAAGCACCAAAGTCTGTGGTGTATGATTAATAAAAGGATTTGGAATCAATTGAAAACTAAACATGAGTTTAGTTATTTGGAGTTATTGGTCTGAGATCTGACCTAAACGGTACCATTCCCTTGAGTTTGTCGCTCTCGCATAGTGACAAGAGAGGTTCCAGAGAGACCTCAAGGTCGGGCGGGAGGGTCGATCGAAGTTCAGGATCCATCTCTGTGTTCTTGCTGTTTTTGTTTGTAGTTTGTGCGTGCGTTTTGGCGCGAAACGCGGAATCACAAAAAGATTTCGAAACGTTTGTCACATTTTTCAGCAAACGTTTTGAAGAAGCGCAAACGAAAAATCCCACCTGCCCTCACGCCGTAATTGGGCACAGCTTCGTGTCTTGTGTCGGGGCCTGCGTGTCCGGCACCTTTCCGTTCATTCCTCCTAACTTAATTCGACTTGCGTCTAATTTTCATCTTTATTCTTCCTCTCCATGGTTTAATCTCTCAACAACCCTGCCAACTCTGCTTCATCTTTGCGCCCCCCCCCCAACCTCAATTGCGATACCTCCGAAGAAGAGCTCCGCAGGCTAAAGATAGATATTACAGTCAAAAAAACACACATGACGACGTTAAACGCACATCGGCAGCTGATCGCCAGCGGGGCCCTGCTGCTGGTCCTCATCATCGCCTGCACCACCACAGTGGCGGCCCAGCGCGGGCCGTTGAAAGGTTCAATCACACGATTGATCCCTTCGTCAGGTCCTCTCATGTACCAGGACTCTGTTCGAGCGCTAGGAACTGATTTGCAGCCCGATGCCCACTACGAAATCGATTGGGGTGAGCTTCTTCCTCATTCTTGACCTCCTTCCCTTTTTCATCGATGACAAATTATTATCATATTATTACTATTTTTGTTGAGATACTGCCGCTTTTCTCGAGTGCGAGGCCTGCTCTTGTTCGTGAATTGAAGGAAAACAAAACGTTATTATTTTTTTGTTTATTATATGCTCACGTATTCATGTCCACTTGCAGAGACGACCGTGCTCTTTTGTACATGGGTCTCCTCGACCGAACTGAGTTGTCCGCAGGCGCCTCTCACCAGCCCGGGCTCTGTGTCGATCGTCATTAAAATTGGGCCCAACATCATCAGCCCTGCCAACCTCACCTTCTACTACTACCGTACGCCGTCTCGTAACCCTGTCGTTGCAACGCACACGTAGCGTTGCCTTGCCAGGCGTATCCTTATCTCCCACCGGTCTCGTGCGGTGCAGAGCCGCCCGTGCTGGTGAGCCTGGACCCACCGTCCGGCAAGTTGGACGGAGGCTACGACGTGCGCGTCTGGGGATACAACTTCTTCCCAAACCCCGAGGACGGTAAACCGCCTTCTTCGCCCAGCGCCGTGTGTGTGTGTGTGTGTGTGTGTGTGTGTGTGTGTGTGTGTGTGTGTGTGTGTGTGCATGTGCGGCGCGTGTTGTGGGTTGTCGACAGAGCCTGACAGACAGCCTGTCTTATATAGGCATACTGTGCAAGTTTGGCAACCACGTCGTGCCGGCGGTCTTCAGCAACCAGTCGTTGCCCCTCCACAACGTCACCAATGGGACCACCCCACAGCCTCCATCGTCCAGGGCGGTGCAGCTCGTCTCGGCCGTAGCGGATGCCTCTCCGCTGCCGCCGCCCACCAACTCCACCAAAAGCAGCGTCATCTGCCTCGGCATCCCCGGCGCCCAGCGCGAGGCACCCACTCCCCCCTCGAGTTTTGAATTACAACTTTTCTGCTGCCATTTTGGCTGTATTTTGAAAGGAATTCAAAATACGCTCTTGCTACACCACGAGTAGTAGTTCGTCTACGTTGACTAACGCGCAGGGTTGAACACAGGGCATGGTGTTGGTGCAGATCAGCCAGAACGGGCGGGTGTTTGGCAATTCGACCCTCAACTTCACCTACATCAATACCATGCCGAGCGATCCGCCACTGAACATGGTTGACATCGCCATCATCGTGTGCGGATCGGGCGCCCTTCTTATCATCCCCGCCGTGGGCTTCTCCTTCTGGTGCGCTCTCCTCTTCCTTCTCCTCCTTCACCTCTCGTGTCTTAACCAATATAATATAATATAATATAATAAATAACAAATAGCAATAACAACTCCCATGTATCATGGACAACCCGTGTGGCGATGTCATCTGACGCGCCATTGCTTTCACACAGGTTGTACAAGGAGCGCAAGCGCAAGCGTTCGATCCTGCCGTTCACGCAGATAGACATCAAGGAGCGAGGAGTGAAGGAGCCGATCATCGACTACTCGGAGCTGCACATGATGGGTCCACCCATCGGCAAGGGCTCCGACGGCATCGTGAACAAGGCCAACTACCGCGGCGCCATCGTCGCCGTCAAGACCTTCATCTCCTCGTCCATCAACACGTCGCTCGAAGACTTTAGCCGGGAGATGCGCAACCTCAGCTCGCTGAGCCACCCCAACATCGTCTATCTGGTGGGCTCATGCACCACGCCTTCGCCGTGCATCGTCATGGTAGCCTCCCTTCTCTCCTTCTCTCCTTCTTTCTCTCTCTCTCTCTCTCTTACGCAACTCACCCAACGCTCGCCTCATTCGAATGCGTGCGGCGCGCAGGAATACGTGGAGCGAGGGAGCCTGCTGGACATCATCGTGCAGAAGCCCAAGCAGCTCACGGGCAAGCGCATCAAGCGCATCGCCCGCGAGGTCGCCCTCGGCATGACCTACCTCCACGGCAACAACCCGCCCCTCATCCACCGCGACCTCAAATCGGCCAACATTTTGGTACACGACCAACCGTGACGCACACACCGCGCGCGCAACTCCCACCTTGCCGCCCAAGGCGCTCACAGCTATTGGGGGGAGACAGATCGACAAGAACTGGCACGCCAAGATCACCGACTTTGGCATCTCGCGGCAGCTCGTGCCGACGACGATGACCCACCGCGTGGGCACCACCCGCTGGACGGCGCCCGAGGTGCTGAGCTACGGCGAACACCACTACAGCACCAAGGCCGACATCTACAGCTACGGCATCCTTCTCTACGTGCGTCTCCCTCTCTCCCTCTCTACCCCCGTGTGCTGTGTGTGTGTGTGTGTGTGTGTGTGTGTGTGTGTGTGTGTGTGTGTGTGTGTGTGTGTGAGAGAGAGAGAGAGAGAGAGTTGCGTGGCTGACGGGCGGGGCGACGACAGGAGCTGCTCACGAGACGGACGCCGTTCGACGACCTGGCGTGGGACTACAAGGTGGAGATCGCGATCATGGAGGGCACGCGACCGGGCGTGCCCGACAAGGTCCGCAGGAAGCGACCGGAGCTCGTGGAGCTCATGGAGCGCTGCTGGAACCACAACCCCGACCTCCGACCCACCTTTGCCCAGATCATCGAAATCCTCGCCTCCCTCGAGAGCGGCAGCCGACCCGACTGTACGTCGTCTGCGCCCTTGTCCTGGCTGTCGTTGTCGCGTTGGTGGCTGACGTGCACGTTGTATGTGTGTGTGTGTGTGTGTGTGTGTGTGCTGTGTGTGATGTGTGTGATGTGTGTGCTGTGTGTGATGTGTGTGATGTGTGTGATGTGTGTGATGTGTGTGATGTGTGGCGCGCGTTGGGGTGATGTCTGCAAAGACGGCGACCTGACCCGAAGCGCCAGGGCGAGCCTCCCGGAGGCGACGGAGGCGGAGGCGGAGGCGGGCGAGAGCGCGGCGCTGTTGGCGTCGTCGGGCAAGGGCAAGGACCTCTCCATCAACTGAACCGGGGACCCGACCTCCTACGCCAGGGCTTGCCGACACATCAACGAAGAGGAAGACGAACAGGCCAAGAAGGAGGACGAGAGAGGAGGCCGTGAAGGCACGACGTAGTACAATTTTGATGCCTGGAGGAGGCGAGCCGCGGAGAGAGGCGAGAGAGGGCTGAAAGGAGGACGATAGGATGACCTGTACAGTACACCTCAGATCCTTTATTTTTTTAAAATCATTATTTATTATTGATTTTTTGTGCTTTTTCCCCTGTTCACCTTTCTTGATTCCTGGTGACAACCAAAACAAATAAAAACAAAACTAAACTCAAACAAAGCAACCCAAGAAGTGATCTGCAAACGAGCATTCGTTCACGCAATTTGCTCGCAGCGCCACACATCTGCCACCAACGCCAAAGGAGAGGGCACCGAAGAGGGAGCCGATTGAGGATGTACAGGTCTCGTCCACCCCCGGAGGAGGAGAAGGTGGACCCTACCAAGCTCCGTTTCGACCCAAGTGCGATTGCCAAGTACAAAGTGAAAGGGCCAGGTACCACCACCTCTGCCCACCCCTGCGTCGCCTCGCATCTTTCCGCATCACATTTTCCTTTCGCAAGTGCCAAGCTATTCCCATTTTGGCATCCATTGCTCCCTTCATAGCATGGTTTTTATTTCTTGTTATAAGATCCTGGATTATTATTTTCAGTGCCCACCACAGTAAGAACCATTATTGTTTGTTTTTGTTTTTGTTTTTGTATTTTTATTCTTTGGTTGTGTCCGTGCCGCAGAGGTGGACCCACGGTACAAGGCTCCGCCGCCCAAGAAGCGTGTCACGACGACGACCACCAGCGGTGGCGGCAAGCAGCAGTCCGGAGCGAGCGCTCGCGACCAGCCCCGCAGCAACGGCAGCGCAGGGGACCAGCGCCGGAGCAGCTCCGGCTCCTCCTCCTCCTCCTCGCGTGCTCGTGACAGCGACCGTCGCAGCTCCTCCTCTGCCTCCTCCCCTTCTTCGCGCAGTCGCCCCTCCTCTTCTCGGGTACCTGCCCTCTTGTGTTTCGTGTGTGTGTGTGTGTGTGTGTGTGTGTGTGTGTGTGTGTGTGTGTGT
>JANDJZ010000235.1:0-52500 GCA_027943245.1 Acanthamoeba sp. SK_2022b
TCGTCGGGGCTGGGTGACGATGATGTTGCACCGGCCGCCTTCGTTCTGCGCTATCATGTCCTCCATGATGTACTGCGGCACCTGCGTCGACTTACCGCAGCCTGGTCGCCACGCCCACGCACGCAGAGCAGGCCGAGCGCAACGTGAGGCGCCTCGTCTCGCCGATGTATGAGCGGGCGCTTGCATGGGGGCGAGCACGCACCCGTGGCACCGGTGAGCACGATGACCTGGTTGTTGCGAATGATGCGGATGATCTCCTCGCGCTTGGTGGCGGCCGGGAGCCGCTGCCGCACTCGCTGCATCTCGATGTAGTCCGGCCGCTGCTGCTTGGCCCGCAGGTTCTCGATCAGCTGCGCGCTCATCTCACGCACCTGCTCCTCGCTCGCCTGCGGCTGGCCGCGCGTGCGGCGGGGCGCGGGGCGAGCACCCTGCGGGGCTGCCGCTGCCACGGTCGGAGGCTTCGCGGGCCGCTCGTTGGTAGCGGCCTTGGCTCTCGTCGGCGGCAGCTGCGGATTGGCCGCCGCGGCGACGGCGACGGTTGGCCGCTGCTGGGGCTGCTGCTGCTCGGATTCGACGACGGCGCGCACGAGCTGGTCGATGTTGGTCTGCAGCCATTGGCACAGCGAGTAGACCATGGCCTCGCCCAGCATCTCCTTGGCCTGGACCGCCAGCTCGGCCATGATCCTGTGCTTGAGCTTGGCGGCCAGCCGCTGCGCCGTCTGCTGAGCGAGGGCGCCCGCTCCACGACCGCCGCTGGCGACGGAGAGCGACACGGAGGGGAACACGAGGGGCAGCTGGAGCGGGTAGAGCGAGTGCGGGTGGGCCGGAACGTGGAACTCGAGGCGCAGGTCGGCGAGGACCAGCGGGAACGGCTGGAATGCCGAGGGCTCCAGCGACAGCGAGTCGGGCGGCAGGCGCACGTCGAACACGTCCACGGGCTGCGCGTCGCCGCCGAGCCCGGGGACAGGTACGGAGCGCGCGGCAAAATCTTCGCCGAGGATGGCCTCCAGTGCGAGCATCTCGTCCCGCCGCAGCTCCTCGACCTCCCAGGCCTCGCGCCCGTCATCCTTCTTCGGGAGCGCGGCCGCGGCCTCGGCAGCCGAGGCGGACTCGAGCTGGAGCGTGCGGCCTTCGCTGGTCGCCCGGCGGGCGATGCTCGCGAAGAGGGCGTAGAAGCCGGCGCCGGCCTTGTCCGCGCTCTTGGCCTCTCCCTGCAACACGTCCAGCTCCCTCTCCTCGTCACCTGCGTGCGCGCCCCACAGGGTGAGCCAGACGTGCACGCACAGACGAGTGCAGGGCAGGGCTGGACAAGGCAAGTGTACTCTTCGTTGTCTGCTTGGCCGAGGGGAAGGCGGTGATGCCGATCTCGAGGGTCTTGGCCGGCTGGAACTCGACGGGCAGATGCTCCTCGGGCACGTGGAGCAGCAGCCAGTCGAGCACCTTCTTGACCCGCTTGTTGAGGTCGTCCGTGGGCGGCAGGTCCCGCTCGGACAGCGCGGCCAGGACGCGGTCGACATCCTCCTTACGCCAGCCAAGCTGCTTGAGCCGACGCCGAAGGGCCTTGTCGGCCAGCCGCCTGGCCTTGGCCTCCTCCGCCTTCGACTCGCCGTCGGCCTCTTCGCCGTCCCATCCGAGGTCGATATCCTCCTCGGCCTCGCGAGGAGCGACCCCGGCCTCGCCGTCGGCTGCCCCGCTGGCGTGCGACTGTGGAGGCTGCTGGCCACTGCGGAGCCTGCTGATGATGTTCTCGACGAGGCTGCGTGCGGTGGGGCTCATGTAGATCTGCGGCATCTTCTGCAGCCTCTTCTCCAGGTTCTCCTTCTTTTCCTTCACCTCTTCGGCCTTCTGTGCGCGCTCTGCCTCCTGTTCCTTCTTTTCCTTTGCCTGCGCATGCGTGCGTGCGTCTCACAGTGAGTGAGCACAGCAAAGGAGACAAATACTGGGGAGTGCCACTGTACGTCGACGTCGAGCTGTGCCCACAGGTCGCGCATCTCGGGAGGCAGCACGCGGTGCAGCTGCTGCTGAGAGCAGAGCGCGTGGAGGGCCACCACCGCGGTGGCATGCCTGTCCGTTCGTCGCGACCGATCAACCGCGGTCAGTTAGCGGGGGGACGGCCCACCACAGGTGCACTGCTGTTGCGGCTCTGGGGTGATTGTGGCGTACTTGGCCATGTCGGACACGGGCAAGGCGTCTCGGGTGTAGTGCGTGTACTTCTCCTCGGTCTTCTTGTTGTTGAGATTGACCAGCACCACCCGCCACCTGAAGCCCTCCGGGCACGATTTGACGGGGGAGAAGTTGGGACGGGCCCACTTGTTGCGCTGGCACCACTCATTCTGGCCGAGGGACGAGAGGCGCCACCAACCGAGGTGAGACCGGGTAGCCGCCAAACCACACGGAGCGAAAGGGCAGAGGTGATGGAGGAAGGCGTACCAGCATGGTGACCGGAGTCTTGCCCGTCCAGTTGCCAAAGAGCCGCGGCGGTTTGGGTGGCGCATCCTGTGCCAGCCACCACGACCCGAAAGAAGTGAAACACGCCACAGGCATGAGAAGTTTGCTGCGTGCACACAAAAATGCAAGAGGAGTACCAGCGACTCGACAGTCCCGGGCTTCTGCGCAGCCTGCACAGTAAATCAACAAATAAATACTCGATAAAAAATTGGGACAAGGGAGTGAGGCGTGTACCCCTCCCTTTCGCTTGTCAAGCGCTGCAGGAGGCTGGCCGCTTCGTGTGGCTGCGGAGCCGTCAGCCTTGCCTTTCTTCGGTGGTGGATCTTTCTTTTTGTCTGTCTTCTTCTTTCTGCCGGTCCCATCGTCTGCTCCCTTCCTATTCATCTTATGCTCCGTCAGACACCAGCTGTGGCTTTCAGTTTCTTTTTATTTCTCTGTTTCTTTTTCCTTTTCCTATGACGTTCTTTATTTCTTCTTTTTAGCTGGGGAGTCGAGGGGATTGGGCAACTTTTCAAGAGATCAACCACAAGGCTTTTTGTGTTGGCGATGGCTCTTCGACACATATACGAAGAGCGATCCCTCAAACTTTCTGTGACATGTCAGGCACTGATGTGTGCGCCCAGGGCAGGAAAGCGAAGCGGTAGTCGGAAGAGATAACACGGACCGTTCTTCGTGCGCGCATATCGATTGGTCGCTAAAACCACACGCGTTACCATTACCAGCGCGCCCATTCCTTCTCCCTGCGGTGAGCGCGATCACCACTGGCGTCCGCCAAAGGCGCTGGAATGAGGGCAGGCGCGGGGCAGAGGCGCCAATTCTTGACATACTTGGATAGCGGCCCACCAGGAAAATAACAGAGCGGTGTGTGCGCCAACAAGACCACGATTTGTAAATTAGCGACACCACGCACATCACGCCACCATGATGCCCAGCGATGTACCTCTGCAGGCTCACGGGCCTGAAGACAGCAATGTACAAGTAGATGGATCGATGAGGACACTGTGGCTGTCTGGCTTCCCTCTCGATGTAAAACACAGGGAGATTCACAACCTCTTCCGCCCGTACCGAGGCTACGAGGACTCCATCCTAAAGCCAAATGGCGTCGCATTTGTCACTTTCACTTCACACGAGGCTGCTGTCGCCGCCAAGAACGACATCACAGTACATTCCTGCGCAGCTGTTCTCTCGCTCCCCATCTATATCAAATTTTGAACCAAATCTCAATTGCTACCTGCACTTGGCTTCAGGGGCTCCATTTCGATCCCGATGGCACTGACATGCTGAAAGTAGAGTTCGCCAAACAAAACTCGAAGAGAAGGCGAGAGGCTGAAGAGTCGGCCTCCCCTGAGTGTACCTTCACCTGTCCACTGACTTGAGAACACCAGTGCACTCACACGGTCACGCTCTATCCACACCACCACGCACCACCCACCACTCGTGGCATTCGATTGCACTCGGCCGCGCTCAGTTTGGTCCAAGGAGAGGGAGGCAAAGCGCATCAAAAGGGCCTTGGCAGGAGGAGGCGGCAGCAGCGGTGGTGGGTCCATAGACGTCAATTCTCTGTACAGAGCCGGTCTGGCCGGTAAGTACTTGCTTTCTTTCTTTGTCCACGTGTCTCTACATCGCCATCCTTTAGGCTCACGCACACTCCCTTCCTTCTTCTGTATTTGTGATGACCAGGCTACCCTTTCAATCCTCCGTCGATGTACGGCATGCCAGCGATGGGCGCGGCCTCCGAGGCCTACCTTCTCGGCGGACAGGTGCGTGCACGCGATATGACTGGGCCTTTGTTATGCTTGAGTATTGACCCCCTCCCATGGCCTCGACTCACTCTCGCTCTCTATCTGCCTTGCTCCTCCAAGGACCAGTCCCGATTGCCCAAGCCAGGCGGCAAGTCCCTCGTCAAGTTCCCTCCGGGCTCGACTCTGTTCATATCCAACCTTGGCGCCGCCACGTCGGACCAGGAGATCTCTGACATCTTTGGCAGGTAGGTTGGCCTAGCGTGGGCTTGCAGCTGCCCTCATCGGAAACGCGGGCCTTTGGATGAACTCACGACGCCATCATTCTGCGTGCACTCTGATACAGGTTTCACGGTTTCGTGCGGGCACAGATCTACAACAGGGGCAGCAACGTCAATGCCTTTGTGCAGTACAAGGTTCGAGGGCGATTCTGTGCTTTCAACCCCAGTGATGGTCTCTCCTCTTCTTCTCTCCTCACTATTGTGTCGCACGAACCACCAGGACTATGAGAGTTCGACGCAGGCGCTTACCCACCTCCAAGGAAGCGTCCTCGCCTCGTCAGACAAAGGCCCCATGAAGATCGAGTACGCCAAGAACCAGATGGTCATCCGGAAGGAGGACCCGGGGCCATATGGCCCCTGACAATAAATCATACCCCACCACACAGCACGAGACCCCGAGCGCGACCAAGGCCCCCACCAACGCTCCACACCACCAGCCAATAAAATTGCCGTGTGTCGACAGAAAAATGGTCGAAGCAATGTCGAGGGGGGGCGAAGGTGAGGTTCAGAAAACGATGGAGGCGGCCAAGACTCTAGGGACTGCCGTTCAGCCCGCACGAGAGCGCTCAGAGACGCTCGGCGCAGCTGGCGAAGGTGTCAAGTACAAGTTCCGTAGGGGCGCCCAGCGAACGGTGCAGCACATCGATGCCGCCCACCTCAAGGAAGGCCAACGGGTCTTTCAAGCCCTTCGTATCCCTTCCCTTCATTTGCCCCCCCCCCCACTTGACGAAATGTGTTGTCTTTATTCGTGTCTTTTTGACTACGCGTTTGTGCATAGGAGCTAAACTTGCTTTTGTGTGTCGGTGTACGTGCAGATGCCAACGAGTTCGCGGGACCGGCAGTGCGTGCATACAACCAACAGGCCCAACCGGACCAGCAATCGCTCAAGTCAAAGGTCGACAACCAGGGAGGGAGGGACGCCAGCAACGAGGGTGCGCCATTCTTCGTGGGCAGCGGCGGCGAGGTGTACGACGTCTACTACCGCAAGTGTGAAGACGAGGTCGCCCGCCGCATCAAGGGCGGCTCTGGGGACCAGGGTGCGTCACCGTTTCTTCTCCCCGGCCAGCTCGACGCCCAGCGCCTCACACAACAAGCCCGCTGGCTGTTCGTCTTTTCCAAGGTGCCGAGGTCTTTCGCTCCTTTCCGCAGCCGGGCGACTACGAGTCCTACTTTGATTACGAGCAAGCTCTCCTCGATTGGAAGGTAGGTGGACCTGAGACGCCTGCTTCCGCCCCTCGCGGCGTTTCTTTACTGGCGTGTGCGCGCGCGGTTCAAGTTGGTTCGAGGTTGCTTATGCGTGGTTTCGGTCTTCTTCTCGCGTGGCCGCAGAGCGAAGTGGAGTCAGCTCTGGGAGACCTTCACTTGCCCGACATTGTTGGCCGCTATTATGCGCGCCCTACAGTCGCCGCACCGATCCAGGTGACCACCCAGCACATACACGCACACACACACCTGTTCGGGCATACAACGTGAGCGCTTGCTCCGAAATGATCATGATGGTGCTGCTGACCTTTCGTTGATGCAACAGGAACTGGTGGAAGCCTATGATGACAATGCGTCGGCTGAGCTCAAGATCGAGGAGCGTACTGGCCGCAAGGAGGAAACCGACGACGATTTCTCCGAGGACAACCCGCTCAGCGACAAGCGTCTCTCAGTGGTACGTGGAACTCTGTGCGTGTCGTCGGCTCATTCTCTTGCCTCCGACCTTCGAAGGCTTGTTGTGTGGTCGGTCGATTGACTGCGGTCACAGGGGAGCATGAACCCTAGGGCGATCATCAGGGAGAGGGACCCGTGGGATGCCAACTTGCTGCCTCCCGAGCCCCAGCCCGAGTTCTACAAAACGTTCGAAGGTTCCGGCGTCGGGGCTTCATTTTTTCCTCTCTCGTTTCTTTTCTTCCTGCTCATCGCGTGCTCCCTTTTGGGCGCTCGCACTGGCAGAGTTTGAGGAAGCGTTGCTGCGGTGGGCCGAGATTTGTAACTCGAGTCTGCCCTATATTCCGCCTCACGCTGGCCAACTCGAACAGCTCATCCCCATTCAAAGCCAGGTATGATGACCTGGCGAATCCAATGGTTGCTCTATTTTGGTTGCATGTGCTCACAGCTTCATTTTGGCAGGCGACGGCGGATCAAGCGCGAGCTGCTCGACAGTTCAGAGACCACAATGCGCATGTGTCCGTGCTCGACGAGCTGCACGACCCGTCCGCCCTCGCCTCCCAGGGCGAACTTACTGGTAACTGAAAGCTCTCCTTTGTTTTTGTTTTTGTTTTTATTTTTATTTTTATTGTTATTTTTATTTTTATTTTTATTTTTATTTTACACTTTTGTATTATTGTGGCAGTGGGCCCTAAGCCAGAAACGCGTGTTTCCTGTATGTGGGTGCCCTATAGGCAAGCCGCGAACAGGTCTTTGGAATGTCGAGTTTTTCGCGAGCGGGGAGGTCTCGGTGGCCGAGGTTCGCGCGAAGGCGCGCGAGCGAGTAGACCCGAGGAAGGAGGGCGCGCGTCGGCCGTTGGAGAAAATTTCGCCGCCCGAGCAGGGCTCTGCCGAGTGGCAGCTCTGCCGCGATGCCCTGGACTCGTGGGTGCAGCGCTTGCTCATCAACCGCATCGCCATTCACAAGGTAACAACCGTCAATCTCTGCGCCATGTGCGTAGTATCGGGCTCAAATGCGCGCGTACACACACGCACAGGAGCACGGTTCGTTCAACAAGCCCATGCTGCCGGTCATTCACGGCACCTTCCCTACCCATTACAAAACGCCCCGCCCGCCCGGCTACAAGCCCGTGCCCCTGCGTGCGTTCACCTCCCTGGAGCCACAATCAACCCAACCCATGCAAGAATGGTCGAAAATGATTGACCGGCGGCTGCGACGTGCAGGGCGCAAGGATCTGACAGAGCAAATGCTGGAGGACTGCTACGACTGCCCTGAGGGTATCAACGGGAAGAAGGTCGAGTTCAGCATTCCGCTGATCAGCATCGAGCCGCTTGACTTTGACAAGCTCCACGCCAACGAGTACCGTTCGCGCACCTTCTCGGCCTTTGCCCACTCCTTCTCGTCCAGCGTGCTGGTATACCCCTTCTGTTGTCTGCTTGAACGGCACCCCCGCTTGACGATCATGAACATGCCACGCGCGTTGCAAACGATTGCTGCCTTGCACAGGGGATGGCCAAGCAGGGCGATCGTTTGATGCTGCTATCCGACGAGTCGAAAGTTACCAACCGGGGCGAAGCATACCGGTATTCCTCTACTTGTGCCTTCCATGCCTTGAGCTCCTCTCTCTCCTTCTGTGTGTGTCGCCCGTGTCAGCTAATGCGATCTGGCAATATCTCTCAGAGTCGACAAGCTCCGCGAAATGAGGAGAGAACAATGCCGCAACCGGTACGACCAGCTCAACGCTTGGTACTTCCCGATGATGCCACAGCAGGTACAGTACTCCTCTCCCGCGAGCGATGGTGCAATGACCACGGGAGCGCTCACGGCGACGATGCACACAATCGCGTGCCGCGTGCCTTGTAGGCGCACATCAAGGCCAAGGCGGAGCTGGAGGAGGTGCTGAACAATATTCCCTCCGGGACCAAGACGATGAGCCTGGCCCATATTGAAGCCATCCTCCAAAATTCGCTTTGCTTGGACCAGTTCCAAGATCGGTACGCGAGACCCAAACCTACCCCGGCCCTAACCCCAACTCACGTTCAATTGCGTTCTGTGTTCCGTCGTCAGCTTATCCGAGCCCGTGAAGCACATGGAGGCCTCGAAGGCATCGGGGCTGCCGCACACCCTGGGCGAATACATCCTCAAATCGATCAAGCCCGACAACTTTCCGCGCTTGTTGCAGTTTTATGGCTCCCACGTCAACAACCCTCTATTCCTCGCCAAGGCACGGCCCTCACTCACTGACGATACCTGTTGTATTATTATTATTACTATTACTATTACTATGAGGTTGAGCTGATTCGGCAACGCACTGCAGCTTTCGCTTTTGGTGCAAGACCTCATATCGGGCAAGAAGGGGAAGAAACTGGTTGAAGCGCTCATCAACAGCGGAGGTCTTAAGTACACAACCGTCCATTCGTTGAGTCTGTGTGTTGTGTTGATTCGGCTGACAACCATCAATTTTTAAATATTTATCAATGTTTTGTTTGCTAAACGATTCACCGATCTTTTCCTCGCGTAGGGCGCTGGGATACCTGACCTACTCGATCTCGTTCTTCAACGACACGCCGATTGAGATCTACCCGTACGACACTGAGCTCATACAACTCATCTTCGTATCGTGCAAGGTCGGTATTCCCTCCCCTCGCCGTCTTGTTGGTTCTCTCGCGCTCACCTTGCGAGAGCTCTTCTTCAATCGCCACCAGAGTATCACGCTGCTGGGGTCGTTCCTCGACCCGGCGGTAGAGGCCATCTTTCAGTCGGTATTTACGTACTACTACCTCGACTTGATCACGACCGTCACGCAGGCCAAGGCATTTGCTTTCCTCTCCCTGGGCTCCTTCCTCGTGCACCAGTGCGAGGCACGCCTCCCCCGGCTTCGCTTTCGCTCTTTGATTATAATTTTGCACTGTGGCTTTTGGTTTTTCGCCGCTAGTGGTCCGCTCACAATGGACTACAGGGCGCGGTGAGGAAGCTGCACGAGGCCCTAAAGAGCAAGCCACAGTGTCTGCACCAGTTCATAGGTTTCTTCGGTCATCGCTCGGCGCGTATATCATCGTTCTTCCTGTTCATCATTCTTCGATTGATGCACATTGCCGCCCGCTTCCCCGTGATCAAGGAGCATCTGGTTACCCTCGACATCGTTGACCGAACCCGCGAGCTCGCTCGCTCCCGTTTCTCCCACGTTCAGGTGAGCGAACCACGCTGCAGCACGGTGATGGCATCCCCTGTGCCAAGGTTGACGTTACTCTCGGCTTGTTTTCCCTCCATGTGCGCAGTACGGGGTCAAGCTGCTGTTCGCGCTGTTGCAAACGGCCCCGTGGGCCGCGCTCTTTGGCGAGAAATACGCCAACGACAAGGCGCTCTTCCTGCGCGACTTGACCAACCCTCCGCTCCAGGAGAACGGACCGCGCCTGCTCCTTCCCTCGCTTTTCCTCGACGCCTGCCTCCAGGTACTGGCTCGCTCGCTCCCACCCAGCCAGCCATGTGACCAGGGGTTATGTGGCGGGCGACTGACACCCCCCCCCCCCAAATCGGTCTTTGGAAAGTCGCTGCTCCGTCTGGCAAGCAATGACACAGGCGATCATAACGAGCCGGCGTGCAGCTTCTTGTGGAAGGACGGACACTACTTCGAGACACTGTTCGAGCAGCTCCTCGGCGCCGACTGCTCTCAGCAGATTCCCCGGGTACAACCCATGGCCCTATTTCTATTAATTAATTAATTAATTTCCTTCATTATTTCATTATTAAAATAAAGACCGCCGCTGCTCGTTGATTGACCGGCGTTCTTCCAGACGGTCGAAACGTGCTCTACTCTCCTTGCACGACTGAGCCAGGCGTTTGCTCAGCGCAGACTCATTGATATCCCGTCCATAGCCAGAAAGGCACCGCCCCGTGCATCCTTTTTCCTCGGTCTCTTCTTCTCCTTCTCCTTCTCCTCCTTAAGAGCTGCGTGTGCTGAATGCAGGAGTCGAGCGGCAAGCGGCACCTCTTCACGTTCACTGGTACGCATGCAGCAGGTCACTGAATGGCTGTGTGTAGTGTCGTATGGGGCTAACGCACCAAGCCCCTGACAGAGAACAAGGCCAGACAGCTCCTCACGTTCATCTCTTCGGTTTCTTCTGCACACCCGCTTGGCTATACCATCAAGACCAGTGCGTGGCCGTCTCGCCATGCCAGCCTGCGCCCTGCGCTTTCTCTAATGAGCGCATTTCCTCCGGAATGGGGAATTGGGGGGGGGGGGCACAGATACGTTGGTGCTACTGCGAAACTTGGTCAAGGCGGAAGGGGCATTTCCGACGATTGTGGGCATGCCTGAATTCCTCTCCAAGTGCCACCCCCCCCCCCAATTGATCGCTTCTCGTGACCGATCACTAACCCTCGAATCGCGTGTCTCTGCGCCAGGCTGGTGGTGTTTTGCAAGGATGCCAACCATTTTGCCTTCAATCGGGCGGCTTGGGGCACCTTCTTCACCGTCATCCAGGTAACGACACTCATCCCGATCCTCCGAGCATGTGGCTTTCTTCTCATCGCCCGCCTCCAACATGTGCGCAGAGACACGCGGGAGTGCTGGAGTACCTGATCGAAAAAGGAGCAGTCACCAATTTCTTCGACATCATCAGCGTCGTTTCAGGCAACCTCATCTCCCAAAACGCCATCCACTACATCAACAAGGTCCTCGCCCCGAGTGCGCACTGGTGTGTACAGGTGTAGTGCTGGAGCGCGTGTGTTAACTCGGGCCCCTTTTGAATGCATCAGGTGTTCAACCTTTACGGCGCTGAGTCGACGCGCGTGGAGGCCGATCTCGAGCCCAAGCGCCATGGCGAAAAGTGTCTTCAGACCGTCGAAAAGGTGACCCCCCCCCTTCGTTCAGCTGAACATGGGACACACTGCCACGATGCCGGCAGCTGCACGCGAACACATGAGACTGAAGCTTCGTGTGTGGTGGCGGCGGCAGGATGTGCGCTCCTTGTGCAAGTTCTTCAGCGAGCGCAAGATGTTCATCAAGTTTCAAATGATAAGCAAGCGCTTCGCCGACAACCAGGACCCTTCGCTCAACTACCCGGGAGCCGCTTTCATTGTACCCAACACCGTGTCTTACTCGAACATGCCTTGCACAAGTGGCAGCTGACGTTGCGGTCGTCCGCAATGGTGGGGCGTTCGCTTTGCGCAGGAGCTTGTGCGGCTGTACAAAATCATCAACGATTCGTCGACTTGCGAGAAGCTCAAGAAGGACATCTTCAAGGTAGCGCATCTCCTTTTCCCGAGTGATTTGGCTTTTGTCCTCATTGAACCAACGGTTGCACGGTCGTGGTCCACCGCGTAGAACACCGAGTACCAGCAGAGCTTCCTCAGCCTCATCGACAAGTATGGCGGCGTCAATGAGAGGGACAGCGGTAGGGGCTCCACCAGTGGCACACGCCCATGCTCTAGCATCAATGTGCTCACCGCGTGAACGTATCAGGTTTGTGTGGAACGGTCATCGTCAAGCCCAGGGCCCAGGATGCGCGCGTGTCCAGTTCGCCCGGCAAGGAGCACGCCACACGCATCTTCCATTCGGGTTTGTCGTGTGCTGTTGCTCGTTTGTGACCAACCAGCCGACCTACTCACTGGCCCCTCCTTTTCTACAGGTGAGCTTCCCAAATTGGCGTTCGAGTCCGGCAAGAAGGGACCCAAGACGCCCAAGACACCCAAGAAGTCTACACCTGCATCGTCATCGCCAAACGCTCGTATCTACCAGTCAGAGCCTGTGATGCTTTCCAGCGGTGGCAAGAAGGAAGCTTCTGACTCGCCCAAGCGTAAGTGGTTCGGCATCAAGAAGAAGAGCACAGCAAACAAGGAGGGCAAGGAACGCGAAAAGGGCGGTACCCTCGACTGACCAGCGGGAGAGAAGAAGAAAAGAATTTAAATGTATTTTACTGTCGACAAAATGTGTGGACGGTATTTAGTCGGTTTGAGCTGGCCGGTTTCTTTCCTTCTTTCTTTCTCTCCCCTTCGTATCGTCATCGCCGAGCGAGGACCTCGTCTAATCTAAAGCCATGGTATGATCCCTCTACCTGTTGATTGGAGATGTTGTGGTGGTGCTTGTTCGGTTGAACACACGAAGAAGGAGGAGCTGAGGTTGCCAGGATGGAATCGGAATGCTGATTTTCCACCTCTTCAACCAGGGTATTGATCTTGAGCACAAGCACAGAAAGAACAAGAACAGGTCGTCCCCCAAGACGGAGGATCCCTACCTGCTTCTGCTCGTCAAGGTACCTACTTCGTCCAGAGTCAAGTGGTTCCGCCCATCATTTTGTTGTCTAATCCGGCGTGTGCCCATCTGTAGCTCTACAGGTTCCTCGCCCGCAGGACTGGCGCCGACTTCAACCGCGTCGTGTTGAAGCGCCTCTGCATGAGCAGGATCAACCAGCCCCCTCTGTCCCTCACCAAGCTTGCTCGCTTCGCCAAGGGCAAGGAGGACAAGATCGCCGTCGTCGTGGGCACCGTTACCGATGATGCCCGCCTCCTCAAGTTCCCCAAGCTTACCGTGTGCGCCCTGAGGTTCACGGAGGGTGCCCGCACTCGCATCCTCAAGGCCGGCGGTGAGGTCCTCACCTTCGATCAGCTCGCTCTCCGCGCCCCCACTGGTGCCAACACCCTCCTCCTGAGGGGTCGCAAGAACGCCAGGAAGGCCGTGAAGCACTTCGGCGCTCCCGGTGTGCCCGGTAGCACCACCAGGTACCTCCTTCCACCCGCGCTCCAGCTTTCTTTAAAGAAAGAATTTGGATTGGATTCATCATCTTTGTTAATAATCACCCACTTCT
The DNA here is from genome assembly GCA_027943245.1 of Acanthamoeba sp. SK_2022b. Taxonomy (NCBI): domain Eukaryota; phylum Discosea; order Longamoebia; family Acanthamoebidae; genus Acanthamoeba; species Acanthamoeba sp. SK_2022b. The sequence continues at coordinate 12,929 of JANDJZ010000235.1, forward strand.
CCTTTACAGGCCCAAGGTTGCCAACAGGGGCAGGAAGACCGAGAGGGCTAGGGGTAGGAGGAAGTCCGTCGGCTTCAAGGTGTAAGTCAAGTATACTCAGCGGCGTTCTCTTCATTCTTCTGTCTCCAAGGCAATTAAAAAGACAGTTCTCGATGCTTGTGCACAACCTCAACCCCTCGCCTACCTATCTTTGTTCCTGAGTCTCTGCTTTCTTTATTGTCCGTAAGGAGGCTGCTGTGGCTTTTTCGTAAATTTGCGGATCTCGCGCAGCGTGAGCGCCAATCCGGCCTGGTGAAGAGAACACAGATTTAGAACTCAGATTTGCAACACGAAGCAAACGTTTGAACAAAGATTCCACGCACAAAGCAAATTCCAAGGCCAATGAGAAACACGCCAGCGCCGATGAGTGTCTTGAAAGAACCGCCAGGCGCTGTGTTGTGATGGGCGCGTTTTCGAAGAATGAAGGCCAGAGATAAGAGTCATGAGAGCAAATTCTAGATGAGGGGCAATAATTGAGCTCACCCTGAATCTCCCTTTTGATCTGTCCCGCTTGCTTGAAGATGGAGGTTCCTCCAAAGCTCGACTCGACTGCAGATCCCAGCTCGCCCATGACCATGCAGAGGTGTTGCTGCCAATAAAAGAAAATAAAAAGCAAAGGAAAACAGCTCTTCCGTTTTTCCAACAGTTGGCGCCAATCTTTAAGCATTCCTTAGGTGTAAGGATGGACGCCACGCCCGTCATCGCGTCCGCCCCAGGCAAGGTGTGAATGCACAGGACCATTTCCAAAATTTTGATGGTGAGATTAACGCACAAGCGCCGGTGCGGCAGGTCATTCTGTTCGGAGAGCATGCCGTAGTGTTTGGTAAAACCGCCCTTGCGGCCTCTCTCTCCAACGTACGTTGCCACCACATTCAAACAACCTGCAACTCTGAATTGGACGCTTATGGTGTCACTTTGCCGTCGTCACGCCCTCTCATGGGCGTGTTTATTCCTGCCTTGCGCGGGATGGGTGCAGTTGCGCACGTTTGCTCACCTGGCCGCGAGTGATGACGGCGTGGTGGCGCTGGAGCTGCCCGACCTCCCGGCAGCCCCTGCTCTGGCGTTTTCACTCGCCGAGCTGCAGCGGCTGCGCGCTCACTTCCATGGCGTGTCCCTCACCGATGCCGACGAAAAGGCGGCTCAACACGAGGTCGATGACGCAGTAGCTGTGGAGGCGCTCAAGGGCCTCTGCCTACAGAAGGCCCAAGAGAGCGACCATCATTTCTCGGCACTGGTTGTGTTCCTCTACCTCTACCTTTCGCTGGCCACGGCCGCCGCCGACCGCAACGCCAAGGTGGCAGAGAGCTTGCGAGTGCGCATTCGGTCTACGGTGCCCGTGGGCGCAGGCTTGGGCTCCTCTGCAGCTTTCTCCGTGTCGTGCGCCGCCGCACTGCTGCAGCATTTCCATGGTGCCCGTGCTGCGGATGGCGCGCCCACGGAGAACCTGGCTACGTCCAAGGCCAATATCAACCGCTGGGCGCTCAAGGCCGAAAAGATCATCCACGGCACACCGTCGGGCATTGACAACTCCATCGCCACGTTCGGTATCGCTTCACCTCGCATGCCAGTGGCGTGCCTCCGCAGGTGCCTTGCTTGAGAGCATTTACCGACTAGCTGTGTTCAGGTGGTGCTCTCACCTTCCATCGAAAGCAAGTCGACGGACGAGTCGTAGGAGTGATGGAGCATTTGGATAGGTGCCCGGTTTCGCTCATCTGCAATGAGCATGCTTTAATGACCCTGTTTTGGACTGACTCCCCGCATGCTCTAGCTTCCCTCCCCTCCAGTTTGTGATCACCAACACGGCCGTGCCGCGCAAGACATCCGTGCTCGTGGCCGGCGTGCGGACGCTGCGCGAGGTTTGGCCTCCCACAACCCTCCCTCTGTGCTGCCAAGAAGCTTCCCTCACCCACAGTGACTCGCACATCTTGCCTTTAGCGCTACCCCGAGGTGATCGACCCGGTGCTGGATTCCATCCACGCCATCACTATCAAGGCCATCGGTCACCTCACCACCGCAACCGACTCGCAGAGCCTGGACGGTACTCCCGCGGACATGCTCGGCTGGTTCACCGGTAACTCAACTCGAGTTCGGCTATTGATCCGTGTTTGCGTGCTTCAGGGGAGTTGCACGCACACCTGGCGTCGCTGATCGAAATCAACCACCACTTGCTCAATGCTGTGGGCGTGGGTCACCCTCAGCTCGACAAGATACGTCTCTTGTCGGCCCAATACAAGGTACTCATCTCGTCAATCAGGACCCGTCCGCGCTGTGCCACTGACACCGTCAAAGCTGCACAGCAAGTTGACAGGCGCCGGCGGAGGCGGCTGCGCCTTCACTCTCCTCACCAACGGGACCAGCGACGAGCAGGCCAGGCAGCTTATCGCGGACCTGGACCGAGAGTTCGGCCCGAACTCGTCCCTCACCACTGGCGTACGCTTGACCCAGCTTCGCAGCGTTGGTTCCGGGGTCTCACTCTAACCAACCGCACAAACGACAGGTGGGTGGCCCAGGTGTGACCTTCCATGGCACTGTCGACCTTCCTACACATTTCTTCTTCCACAACTGATGATCGTTCTAGCGATGAGCTATTTATTTGTTAATTTTTTTATTTATTACGGAAGAAAAATGAAACAAAATTACAAAGCATTGCCATGTTCGCGCCGAGGAAGGGGTCGGTGCCGCCTGCGGCTATCGGCTTGCAAGCAACGGGCCAAGTCGTGACCAGCACCCCGCTGCCAGCAGAAGGATGGCTGGCCATACCTGAAGCCCCTCCTCGCCCCACCTTTCACGTACCCCCCCCCCAAAGCTCTGCTCGCGTGACGTATTGGGAGGGGATTGACGCGGCCGTACACAGGACCCGGAGGTAGCACGGTTGTTGGAGGGCCTCCAGCTGGCCGAGTTTCTCCCCCACTTTGTCCACCACCAAATAGGTAGCTTTCATTCTTTCTCTTGTTCACTTTTCGTTCTTTGTCAAAGAGAGCTGAGCAGTACAACACGCGCAGACATGGAAACGCTGATGGAGCTAACTGAGGAGGAGCTGTCCAAGCTGGGACTCGATCGATTGGGCCCAAGGAACAAACTCTTCTCGCACATTCAGCACCTCAAGCTCGCCTTCCCCCGTACGTTGCATCGCCGCACGCCTCCAGCGTTGATCGTTCCCCAACGTTGGGGCATTTCTTCGCCGAGCCTGAGCTTCTGTTGGTTTGTAACACGCGCTGTGCGCGAGGCATCGCAGGAGCGCTTTCCACTCGCGACAGAGATGTGGAGGCGCGCACGATCGACTTTGCCGACCTGAAGCTGGGTAAGAGCTTGGGGCAGGGTCGCGCCGGGGACGTGTTCGAGGGTCGGCTGCGAAATCACACGAGCGTCGTCATCCGTCGACTCAACAACAAGCACGTCAACCAAACCATCCTATTGAACGAAGCCAAGCTCCTCAGGTTCGTGCCAGTTATGCGCATCTGCTGTGGCGCTCCCGTTTCCGCAGACCTGTTCGATTGAGTCAGTTCTGTTAGCCTGGTGTCGAGCCATCCGCACGTGGTAGCGTTCATGGGCGTGTCCAAGGATGCTGAGCATCTCTACCTGGTCTACGAGTACACTTCTCTCTTGTCTCGAATAGCACACGTTCACACAGAGCGCTCTGTGCTCATCGGTGTTCCGCGCAGGCACGTGCCTGATGGCACGCTGAGGGACTACCTCCAGAGCCGCAAGAAGAAGCTGCCTCTGCACACTCTCATCGACCTCACCAAGGACGTGGCCGCTGGAATGGTTCGACGCTCTCTGCTCTTGCCTGCGTGCAGCCGGTGGGGCCGAGTACAACGTGGGCGACTGCAATATCGCATGGCGGCTGACCCGTCGGGGCTCCTTAACAGGATCACCTTCACCAGCACGGCATAGTACACCGCAACCTCACGGCAGGCAACCTCGTACTTGAGAGGCTGCGCAGCTACAACATCGTCAAAGTCTGCGATGCCGGGCTTAACAAGTTACGCGTTCTCATCTTCTTTGTTGTTACCACCTTAGCACTAACTTGATGTTTTTTGGGAACACAGGGCGCTCGAAGCGGCCAGTGTTCCCAGCAGTGACTCCTCTCGGAGATCTGCATCCGTGCGGTGGCATAGGTAGGCGGCGCATCACACTCTTTTGGCCCTCTTCCCCTCAGGTTAATTCTGGAAGTTGCGTTGTTGTTGTTGTTGGTGTACGGCAGCCCCGAGGTTATCGCCTGGCAGAAGTTCACTCCGAAGAGCGACACCTGGAGCTTCGGCATCGTCATGTGGGAGGTACGGCCACCCCACTAGCCAGTCGCGCGCCATCGAACCCAAACCGGGGCTTCTGACGCGTCGCGGTTGCGCGTGTATGTGCACACCTTGTTGTAGATCTTCAGCGGGGGCAAGCTTCCATTCGGCGAGTACGGGGACGACGACGAGCGCGTGGAGGAGCTGATCAGCGCCGGGTGTCAGCTAGAATGCCCCGTCGGCTGCCCCGACGAAGTGTATCGAATCATGGAGTCGTGCTGGGCGGCCGATCATGACTCCCGGCCTACCATGTACGACCTGGGGAACAAGCTGGCCGACCTCGACTACGGCCGTGACGGCGACGGGCCAGACAGCGAGGACGACAGCAGCGACTCGTCCGATGGCGAGTCGGCCGAGAGCGATGACGGCACGACCACCACGAGCGACGAGGTCTACAGCAGCGACGGCAGCGGCAGCCAGGCCCTCTACACCCCCGGGGTTCGGGATGACTATCTCCAGTGATCAGGCGGCGAGGGATCGCGGGCGTAAAGGGAGCACTCTATTTGCCAGCTGTAGACACATACAAAACTCATGTCTAGAAGAGGGCAAGCACTTGTGAGAGGAAGGGGGCAGTAAAGGCCGACAGAGACGAGGCGGATGAGAGAGTCTTCTGGAAGCAGTTGTTGATGACCTTAGCCTGCTCCATGCCGGTGTACATCGCACCATGCACATACCTGCGCACACACGATCGCCATGTACTTCTAAGCGACGTCTACCTGTGGGTGACCAATCACAGCGGAGGCGCATACCCGTTGTACTTGTCCGCAGCCCATTCGCCAGCAAAGTAGATCTTCTCCTGCACCGGCACGAGGAACGCACGGCGCAGCGTGGGATAGGCGTTGATGTTGGTGCCGGCCCACACGGACTGGCTGTATTTTTGCTCCCACCAGCTGTTCCTGAGGAAGCCTGGCAGACAGCACGGTCAGATTCGGAGTGACAATCACGCGCATCCAAATTGAAGGGAGGACTGACCATCAGGATTGGGGGCTTCGGGGAACATGCGCCTCAACACGATCATGATTTCTGCCTCAATCTGGTCGTCGGTCATGGTCGTCAAGTTCTTGCCCTGATCTCCAGTGATCGTGGCAACAAGGATGTTGGATCCGGGCAGCAGCTGCAAAAGAGCGGTGTGAGGGAAGCTATGTGCCACGGGCAAATGGGGGTGACGCGTTAGTGGTTGTACCTTTTCAAGGTTCAAGTTCTGGAAGGAGGGGAAGTAACCCTCTACGGGGTGGGTGTAGGCAAAGAACTCACGGTCGCCCAAGCTCTCCCAGAAGTAGGTGGGGAAGTGCAGGAAGACCTTCATGTACTGAGCTCGGCCTACAGGCAGTTCAGATATGGTGAGAGTCGTCTGTCAGTGGAGATGATTCCAAAAAGGAGGAGTGAAGTAGGGACTGTAACGGTACCAGAGAAGGAGGCAAGCAAGGGGAACATGTTGGGAAGAGCTGGCTCAAAATTGATGCTCTTGTTCACAATCAGATGGTCGGGAATGGTCCTTTGGATAAAAAGGGAATGAGAAGAAAATCGTAAAAGCGGTCAGGCCAAAGCCTCTGCAGAAGAGATGAGGGCGGAGAGGAGGTTGGGCTTACATGATGACCTTCTCGGCTTCAATAATGTCACCGTTTTCGGTTTCGATCTTGACGATGTCGCTGGTGTAGTCCACTGTGGTGACAGGGGAGGAGAGCCTGATCTTGCTCTTGAAGGGCTCGGACATCTTGATGAGGAGGTTCTGGAAACCGGCCAAGTTAAGGCAGTCCTCCGCCGCATAGTCAGCCTTGGGGTCAATTTCGTCCATCATAGCCCTCACGCCAACATCCCTGCAGGGTGACGGGCCAAGTCAGCGTTGGCCCAGGGTTGCGCATGGTTCGATCAAGGAGTTGAAATATCGCACTTGAGCTGTTCTCCGTAAGCCCAGCCAAAGTAGAACCATAGCATCCAGTTTCTCACGGCGTACTCGTCTTCGGGCATAGACGCATTGAGGAAACCGATTTCCTCGATCACGTCTCCCAGGGATCTATCCGGTTCTGACTTCTCGCCCATCTGAGCTGCGATGTTTTCCATCTCAGCGTACATCTCGTCCGACACTGTGAGATAGCTGTCCACGACACCCTGCGTTGGAGTTAAGATCAACCCGGGTGGCTGGAGGGTGGCTTTGGATGACGAGATACATACATCTGGCACGCGTGTGCCGTTTGGGTAGAAAGTGTACATGTCAAGGAAGTCGGTGTAGGCGCAGGGCATATTGTACTTCCTGAGATCAGACCTTTAGCGAGTGGATAGCTCCAATAAATTGATCAAAGGGAGTGGGTCGTGCTTCTTGAGTTCCCACAGGAGGCTCCCGTTGGTCCCCTGATACCAGGCACCTCCCAAGTCCACAGTGTGGTTGAAAAACTGCCCCAACGACCCGTTGCATAAGCCACATGAGCTTGGGGGAGAAATCAATTAGGGGATGGCTACCTCGACCGAGTGCAGACGCCCTCCGGTCCTGTCGCGGGCCTCGATGATGACGAAGTCATTCATGCCGCTCTCATGAAACTGGTAGGCGGCACCGATACCAGCTGCTCCGGCACCGACTATGGCTACCTTGGTCCTGATGGTGGCGCCCTGCGAGAGAAAATTAATTAGATTGCTTGCTAACCGATAAGCTCGGAGTTATGAGCCTTGAGGAGGGGCGTACCACTACCGCGCCCAGCAAAAAGGAGAGTAGCAGCAGAAGAGCAAGGCTGCGCATGGCCATGGTAAGTACTTGGGGTAACTGCAGTGGGGAATGACGACAACGACCAACGAGCGCGCCTTTTAATCTGAGCTTGGATGCTGCACCCAATCATCGCACTCCGGCAACACAAGTTACGCTCCGGATTGGCCACAGACAGCTCCTGCCCTTGAACTGGAGCGTCATTGGTGCACTCGGCCGAGTTCCTGGAAGTCCGACGCGGGAACTGCCGAAACGAAACGATTTGGTGTATACGAAAAATGTTCGGCGTTCAGAAAAAAGGTGGTAGCGGGGTGTTCCCTGAGCGGCTTATCGGGCGGGACACCTCCTACCGCTCCCTGCGCGATCAACTGATTCTCACCAATATGGATGAAAACATAGAAGGGGCGTTATGGTTGCTCCTGCCTGCCGAAGTCGTGCTGGAAGTGTTCGGCTGGCTCGATCCCTATTCGCTAGTGAGGGCTGAAGCTGTGTGCCGCAGCTGGCGGGCCATCTCTGGACCCGCGTCACCACACGGTGCAGCGTTGTGGCGTGCTGTACGTTGTTCCGCCCGATCCACAATTCGCGTATGGGTATGCTTAGTGTTTGCGCATGGACGGCAGAGGCACGAGGAGCACTTCGGCGGACCGATGCCAGAGCGCATGAAACTTGTGCTCAGGATCAAGGGGACTACCCTGCACTTAGAGCCTTCATGGCGCACCCATTGCCTCACGTGTAGCCGCACACAACGTTCGGCTGATGATTAATGGCACAACCAGGGATCTACTTCGGTGGATTCTCTCTTGCGGACACCACGCCGCCCTATCTCGACTCCTTGCCATGTCATCACCCACCACCAGACGACATGTGGAGCGCCTCCTGGTAGAAGGGTGGCTGGAGGGAGAGCGACGTAAGCGGCCTTTGGAGTGGGCCGTCTTGAAGGGATGCAACGAGCGCACGATCGAGCTGATGGTGGTGGGACTGGGCGCTGAAGTCGGCAAGAGTTTAGTGATTAAGGCTGCAGAAGCGGGCGAGATTGCTCTGTTCCGGTCGTTGATGCTTCGCCAGCGCTTGGGGCCTTCTTCCGTTGATAACAGTCAGAGCGAACTGGATCGAGCGATTAGGCAGAACGGGGGATCGCTGGAGGAGGTCTTCCGTGCGGCATGTATGTCACCGACTCCAAGGCCATCTCCCTTCAATTGGTCTCACGCTGCCTCCAATCGTAGGTGAGGCCGACCAAGGCAAGAAGGTTGAGTTTCTCCTGGAAGAGTGCCACTACCAACAAAGGCAAGTGTTGCTCGAATCATTGCACGACAGTAGCACAGGTTCGTGGCTCGCTTTCTCCTTCCTAAGCACTCCAGCTGACGTCGATGCCACAGCGTTTGAAAGGGCTTGCGCATGTGGTCGCATGGACACCTTCCGTGCATTATTGCCTTTTCAATGCCCCAAGAGTCTGCGGAAGCCCTCTCGTGGGAAAGGCTGGTCGCCACTGCTGCTGGCCCTGCGGATAGGCAACGTCGAGATGGCGCGAGCGTTACTCAGTAGCGGCGTGTCGCCCAATCTACACAATAGCTGCGTCGCAAGTCCGCTGCGGGTGGCATGCTGTGAAGTACCTACCACCTGCGCATCGGGCGTCTACTGCAGATGACTAACCAGCGTCGCGTGGCTAACACAGTCACACAGTCCCAGCAAGCTCGCCATGGTGCTATTACTCATCGAGCACGGTGCTGACGTAAACGAGGCGGGGCTTCTTAGTAAGGTCTGCGGGTCCAATTCCCAACTTTCCGGGGAGGCGGCCTGCTTGTTGGTGGAGCACGGTGCGAGAGGCACCAGCTCCAGCAGCAACGATCCGCAGTGGCAATGGGCCACGTGCGTCGACGCCGCGCTTCGCCGTCCCACTATATCACCCGCCCTCCTGTCTTGCCTGATCGACCACGGCGCGGTTGTTACGGTACCTCTTTACCCTCCGCGCTACACAGACCTCCTTGAGAGGCTCAGCTTACGCATAACATGAAACGCATGCAGGCAGACTGCCTGAATCGTCTGGTGCGCAAGTGTGACTCCGCACTAGGCGAGCAGAACCTGAAGACAATTCGGATGCTGCTGGAGAAGCAACCCGACATGGTGCGCGGCCCGCTCTCGGCTGCCCTGCTCGACGCCTTGTTGGCTCCTCCGATCCGCTACAAATCCCGCGAGCAGTTCGTTCTCTCCCTGCTCCTCTTGCTGTTCGCCCACGGCGCCGAGCTGCCGGTACGACCTTGTATATCTCCGACTGTCCACAGACGCTGCGTGTGTGACGCTCTCCCTCTTTCCCCCGGTGTGCGATGCGCTGGCAGAATTCGGTCAAGAATTCGACCGTGGTCGCCGACCGGGAGTGGGGTCTCACGCCCAAGATCCAGTCGCTTCTCATGGCTCACGGCGTGCCTCTCCCAGCCCGATCGGAGGAAGTGGGCAACTTTGGCCACAACAATCGCCCCGCAGGGCCCCCAGGGGGCAAAGAGATGAGGTCGGCGAAGCAAGAGGCGGGGTGACGTTTGAATGTACATTCCGTTCTACCAGCCGACGTACTTGACCAAGAATTCAGTCGTAGGCCAAGAGAGTGCGCAGCACTTCCCAGTACTGGAAGTGGACGGTATTGACAGCCGCCCTGCTGACGAACAGGTTTCCCGAGTTGATCTCGAGCCTTTCGCCCGGCGTGTACCACCCGAACTGCACGCCCCCCCCCACATCCCTCTCTGCGGTGAGCGTACTTTGGCATTGGCGATGAGCACGTGGGTCACGGTTACAACGCATCGAGAGGGGAGCGTACGAAGGGAGGAACAGGTGGGGACTTGGGCACCTGATCGCCGGCGAGCGTGATGCTGGCCAGCCACAAACGTTGCCAGCAGATTTGAGAATGGGCGCCATGTGGTGGCGTGTGTTTTGCGAGAGGGGCGTACTGGAGGATGCGATAGCGCAGTTCGGCGTTGAGCCAAGAAGTGAAGGTGCGGCGCGCAAAGCGCGGGGAGCCCAGAAGCACGAGGTAGAGCCGCATGCGGAAGACTGGATATCGCATCACCGCCTGGTAGGCCACCATGGCCGCCAGCGCTGCGCCCATGCTGTGCCCGGTGAACACTACCCTCTTTGTTTGGTCGTTCCCTGGCGAGCGTGCAATGTGTGCGCGTGTGTGTAGGAGCGAATGAGTCAGGGCTGATGCTGCGCATAAGCGTCGCGGCGACAGTCAACGTCCATACCAGCGCGCGCCACGATGTGGTCCACAAGATCGACGCCGTGATCGAGGAGGCACTGCCTGTTCAAGTCCTAGAGTCGTTCATGCAAAATGAATGCGTGTGGTTCAGCCCCCATGAAGCAGGTCAGGTGAGTAACCGGCGAGAGGGGGGGGTAGGGCCAGCGGCGGTGATGGGACATACCAAGAGAATGTGGTAGAAGCCGGAGTGGGCCTTCATCTTGCGCGCCTCCGAACCTCCAGCCTTGGCCGAGACGATCTTGTTCTTCTTGCCCTTGAGGAAGAACGGCCCGGTATCGATCGTCTCTGTTCGATTGATATACGTTGTCGTCACCAGGTCAGAGGCCCCCTTCCCCTCCACCCATTACAGTAGGAATAATCGGAGGTCGGTGGTTTGGACTCACCTGGAATGACTTTCATGGCGACGTGGAGCGCGCTATCCACGTCCTTCATGCCAAAGAAGCGCACCACCAACTCGCCGTCCTGCATGGCCGCCTCCTCGCGCATGGCAATCCCTCGTATCCGGCCATCGGAGCTCAACATGCTGACGGGTCGGGAAGGCCAAGATCAAGACGTGGGAGACGCGGGATGAGTTTGGACAGAAAAGTGGTTTGGGGGGGGGCAAGTGTGCATACTCTGCTGCCATCTTCCTCCGGGCGAAATCCCGGAGCGGGGCCTGATCGTCGATGTGCGGCGCCACCGTGCTCAGGCTCTGCGTCTCGACCGTGGAGGATGAGGCGGCGGCGGCGGTGGCCTCGGCGACTGCGCTGCCGGCAGGAGTACGGGTATCTTGGCCTCCGCTCACGAAGATTAGCGACTGCGCAAGCAATCTCTCTTCGGGTTCCTGTAGGTACAGCATCCATGGTCATTGATCGTCGCACCGGCGGCATTAAACCGGGGCTCAGAGGAACGCACTTGGGCCTTCTCCAGGAGTTGGGAGTAAACGCGCTCGAGATCGGCTTTTTTGATGCTGAACTTGGGAGGTGGCGGACGAAGGGCCTGCCCACATGTCAGTGTGAGGCGTGCTGGGCGCATGATGATGTCGCCGTTTATGCGGCGTGTCTTCAATGTCTGGAGATGGACGCGGCGCATACCTCGGGCGACATTTTGGTCAAGTTGACGGAACGAGGCCGCAGCATTTCGCCGCCTTGCTCCTTAGGCGTGAGGGGTTGTTCGCCGCTTGATGCGAGAAGGGTCTGATCGTCGCAGGGCTGCTCCTCGCCAACACCCGGGATTAGGGGGCTTCCCTTATCCTCGTCGGCCTCGTTGAGGGCGTCCATCACATCGACCGAGAGGCGGCCCTCTGTGTAGGACCGCTTGAGCATCCTCATCTCCTCCTGGAAGATGTTCTTCTTCATGAACGCGCCCTGCGATTCGGTCAGTTGCGTGTTTCGAAGACGTTTCAGCATGTCCTCGGCCGTGCCGATGTTGCTGCCCATTCCCAGCGTCTATGCCCCACAACCACACCCACACAATGAAGAGAGAAGGGAGGTTAACGGACGAGTCGCCGAGCCTCACAGTGCGTCAATGGAGAGTTGGGAGTCAGTACGGCCAAAATCTCTGCTCGAATATTATTGCTGGTGTCTCTGACGGCAATCCTTTGCTCGTAGTGCAGCTGGTCCGCCTTGACTAGTCGGTCGTTGATGTCGTGTCGATACGCCTGTCCCTTTCGCCTGTTGTTGCTGGGCCACTGGGATGTTGGCCCGGCGCCCTCTTCGTACAGGTACCTGGGAGGATGGACGGGCGCTGAGAGGTCAGGCGGACATGGAGCAGTCGACGGCGTTGGGAGGGGGGAGGCGTTGTACTCAAAAAAGAAGAATATGTCTGCGAGCATCTTGCGCCACTGACGCCACAGTTTTGGCGGCTCCTGCATGGCCACCTCGCCTCGGGCCTCGCCTGATGTCGGACGTGCACGAGAGAGAGAAAAAAGGGGGGTTGCGTGAACGATGGAGGAGAAGTGAGAGAAGAGCAAACGGCGTTTTTACCGTAGATGGCTCCGTCAGCACTGAAGTTGGCCGCCGTGTAGAAGTCCACGAGCAGCGTGATAATCGACACTGGCACGGCGGGATACAACTCCTGTGCGCGCCCAATGCGACCGCGGTCATAGTTAAGGAGAGAAAGCTCTCCGCCAATCGGAGTTGCGAAGGAAGGGAGCGCCAGCAGTCGTACCAGCAGCGTGTCGTCCATGATTCGCTTGCCGATGTCGGCAGTCGTTATCACGCCATAAGACTCCAGGGCGGCGATGATCTTCTCCAGCGCGTGATGGTCGCCCGACAGCAAGATGCACCGCTCCCGCAGGAATCGCGCCACCACCTCCTTCTTGTCGCGAGCCGTCATGGTGCCGACTGTGGAGTCGGAGCACGAGATAGCCGCAGGGGTTGTGGTATTCCTCGGAGGGTCCGCGCGTTCGATCACGATCTCGTGCGTGCGGCCCTTGCGGCCCCTGCCGCCCTTGTCGCCCTTGGTCTTGAGCTCCTCGAGCCGGGCCAGCATGTTCTTGGTGGGCGTGGGAAATGGTTCGTGGTCGCCCTCGGCCTCAGCTCCTTCCCACTCTTCGGTCTCTCGTGGGCTCTCGATAGGCGACGCGCTTTGTCCGGACCACATGAGAATGCCCCTCTCCCTCCCGGTCCTGGGCCGCACGCCGTCCTGGCGGCGCTCGTTGACCGCAAACATGAACTTTTCCATGTCTTCCTTCGAATAGAAAGCGATCGCGACTCCGAGCTCTTTGGAACGGCGCGCAATAAGATACACACCCACCCAGGGTAAGCCCTCCCCCCCCACGTGGTCATCACGGTGCGTGGGGAAGCTTGCACACACATACCGGGGGCATCAGGGGGAAGAGGAGGAGCGAGAGGACTTCGGTGCACGCTCAGGAAAAAGTAGCGCGTGCTGTCAACTACGCCGCTGAGCCCCTCTATCGAAGACTCGGCCACGAGCCCGCCTGCCTGCTTGTCCTTCAGCTCGAACAGACGGATGGTGCCGCCAGCCTGCAGCTCTATGCAACCATACTCGTTGAACTCACCCCAGTCCGTTGCCCTTCGCATTGTCCCCCCCCCCGGGCATGAGCAAGGGTGCCCCAGTTATTGTGCATAATAACTCTGGAGCCTGGGGCGTACTTGAGGGCAGGATGCACGTTCCGCTTGAGGGCCACCACGAATGCCATGGTGCGGCTAGGAGACTTGGTTGCCAAGTCGTCGGGCAACGTGACGTTCCTCTCCATCCAGGTTCTTTTGCCCCCCCCCCCCCGAACAACGACGCAATATGTTGCGTGTTGCGTGTTCCACATTCCTCCTTAGCACGTGGCTAATTGTTTGGTTTTACGTCGCCTTTTCGTGTTGCGTCGACAGATAAGTGCTGCGGTTGGTCCAACCGTTTTTTACGGCCAAAGACTCGACTGTGCGCGAGGAATACGCCTCCTTCTTGCTTCTTACTTTCAATTGTGCCGTGCACGATTCGAATTGGGCTTCCTTCGAACCGGTAAGTCTTGAACCGTGCACCTTCTTCTTTCCCCTCCCTCTTTGTTGTGTTCTTCTCAAAGATGCTTGTAGGTGTGATTAAGTAATTTTGTCGTCATTTTGTTTGGAACATCGCCTTGCACAAAAAATTGCTTTTATCTCTCGAATGAGCGTGGTTTGCTTTTTTATTCTTTTGTGAGAGATGGTGGGGTGGCGGTTTACTCGAAGGAGCATAGCTGACTTGATTTTTTATGCAAGTATAGTAGGTAAAAGGCCATCCGCCGCGGACCAAGTGTCAGTCGATTCGCAAGCGTCAGAGAGAGAAGCAAGCGCCGCGAAAGCAGAGAAGAGAAGAGAATGAGCGACGGTCATGAGCAACAGGGGGAAGAGGGGGGAGAGCAGCAAGTTGGATGGACGAGCGAGATCCACGAAGCCGTATGGCAAAATAACACCGAGAAAGTGCGGCAGCTGATCAACAACCCGCAAGCACCGCTCGACCTCGAGGCCGTGGTGGAAGACTGCACGCCGCTTTACCTGGCCTGCCTCAAAGGCCACACCGATGTTGCCGAGATCCTCATCAAGGGCGGTGCCAAAGTCGATGGCGATTCGCCTCCGATCTTTGCCGCTGCGGGCAAGGGCAATCTTGATTTGGTGCGGCTTCTGCTCAGGACTGGCGCCAATCCGTCAGCGTTCTCGTCGCAGCACGCCGGCTGCTGCGGCCTCCACATCGCCGCCGAGAAGAACTACGTCGACGTCGTGCGGGCGCTGCTCGAGGCCGGCGTCGAGGTCAACATCCGGTCGGAGAAGCAGAAACTGACCCCCCTCATCTCGGCCGCCTGCTGCGGTTCGCTCGAGGCGGTGAAGGTGCTCATCGAAGCTGGTGCCGATGTCGATGCCCAATCGTCGACGGGCAACACGGCCCTGATGTTGGCCATCGATCGCGGCAAAATCGACGTCGCTACCACGCTCATCAATTCGGGGGCCAACCTCGAGATTAAGGGCCAAAAGGGCTGGACTGCCCTCCACAACGCCGCCAGCGGGGGCGACAAGGGCTATCGCGAGGTGGCCGAGGCCCTGCTCAAGGCCCACGCCTCCGTCGACGCGCTGTCGGAGACCATGCTCACGCCCCTTCACGAAGCTGCCGGCAAGTCTCTCACCGACTTGGTGCGGCTCCTGGTGGACCACGGCGCCAACGTCAACGCCCGCGACAAGTTCAACAACACGCCCCTTCGTATGTGCGCCTCCAACGCTCAGTCGTTCGCCTCCCTCGACAGCTTCAAGCAGACCGTCCAGACCCTGTTGGAGGCCGGCGCCGACATCAACGCTGGCACCACGATCAACACCACTTCGCTGCACTCGGTCGTCAAGTGGGGCAACCCCGACGCCGTGCGTTTCATGCTCGACAATGGCGCTGATCCCAACGTGAGGACCACCAAGGGCGAGCTTCCCATCGATTTTGCCAAGGATCCCGCCATCCGCGCCCTTCTCGAGCCCGTCACCAAGGCCGTCGCCAACAAGGCCGACTCTAAGACCACCAACGGTCCCGCTGACGCCAAGGGCGCCAAGGCCGACAAGGCCGTCTCTCGCGTACCTCCCCCCTCCCCTTTCGTATATACGAAATCTTTTATCCTCCCCCCCCAAAAAAACAACAACAAAAACAAGAAAAAAACACCAGTGCCAGGTCTCTTGTTCCTTTTTGACCCTTTCACCCCCCCCCCCACATCAAGCAGAGCAAGTACAGTCACGACAACTGGCAGCCCGATAACACAACTCCCGAGTGCATGCACTGCTCGAAAAAGTTCACCCTTATCGTCAGAAAGGTACTCTCCAACCCTTGTGCTTGTCTATTGATGCCTCCTCTGACCCAAACCTCTCTCTCTCTCTCTCTCTCTCTTAATTTCGGCCATTCGTCTGTCCTGCAGCACCACTGCCGTAACTGCGGTACACATCATGCCGCACCTGTTTCTGTTGTGCGCTGGCGCTGTGCTTATTTTTGCAATTTGCGTGGTGTGTCGAACAGGGCAAATATTTTGTGACCAGTGCACGCCGCACCGCATGCGTCTGCCCGATAAGGGCATGAAGGAGCCAGTGCGTGTGTGTGTGGTGTGCGCGGACACGAACACCAACACCAAGGCCAAGTCGAATTAGAAGCGATGACGAGCTGGGTCGCGCAGCAGCAACGGAGCCGGCCAGTTTGGATAGGATGAGAGAAACGAGGAGGAAGGCGAAGGAACGTCGCGAGAAGGCGAACGGAGGATGGTGGGACGGAACGAAAGAGCGCAGCAAAGCATATCGCATCGGTCGATCATGACGGCGAGCCACACACCAGCAGAATCCAACCCCACCACGAGAGAGCGAAGAACGACAACACGGCACGACTCGACTGTACACAAGCCAACAGAACGAACAAAAATGTTAACCCTCCTATCCGCCCCCGGTTTTCCCCCCCCCCCCTTGCGTAGCTGAGTCCAAATGGGCCGAGTGTGGCAAGAAGACACGAACATCTTGGCCGTTAAGTGGCGAAGTGAGGTCGCCTGGGCCACCCGCACGAAAGACGACGATGGGCAACGTGGCCGAGCGCGCGCTTGACGTCCTCTGCGGAGAGGCCCGACAGCTCGGCTTCGTGAAGGAGGGGAAGGGACGTTGGCCACCGCTGTAGCTCAGCCTGTGGGACGTGGGTGCCCCAGCACACCAGCTGAGTGGCCGTGGGGCAGTCCAGCTCGAGCTCGCGCACACGTAGCGAGCACAACGCGATGGAGCGCAGATTGCTGCCGGCAATCGACACTCGGCCGTCGATGGTATCCTCGCTGACGTCGCCAGTCATCGACCCGTCGTGGTCGTCGCCCAGTTCCACGCGTGTCAGCCCAGGCAAGCCAGCTACGGTCACGTTGCGGATGGGTTCGCCGACAAGGACAAGCTCCGAGAGCTTGGGCAACAGCAAGGCATCGGCTAGCACGAAGTTGTCGATCTCTCCGGTGAGCCGCACGTGAAGCAATCGCAGCTCACGCCACCTGGGCGTGAGAAGCACGCGAGCGAGGTCACGCCCGCGGGGCTCGGCTGCCCCGCGGTTATGGTTGACGATTCTGATCGAACGCACGCGATCGCCTAGACACGCCAATGTGTCCAGGTAGTGGGCATTGACGTCCCTCAAGCGCACTTCTTCCACGTTGGCAGCTTCTTCGATGCGCACGAACGCCTCCTCCTTTCGAGACTCGGTGGCGGGCTGATGGGCCTGCGGTCCGCCCCAGTTGGCGTTGTTCAGGTGGGCCAAGTTGAGGAGCGTCAGCGAGCGGGCGTTGGTGATGTGGACGGAGCGGAGGCGGGGGCAGCCCGTGAGGTCGAGCTTGGTCAGGCGCGGACAACCGCCTGTCAGCTGGATGGCCCGGATGTTGCTGTGACAGAGCGCCAACTCCTCAATCTGCGCCTCCCTGTCCGCCAACCGCAGCACGACCGTGGCAGCTTGCTGATCGTCGTCTGCCCTCTGGGACATGTGCATTGCGGATCCAGCGAACTTGACTTAGTCGCGCCGAACTACTCCTCCCCTCGAGAAGGGCCCTCCCCCAATCTCGGGTGTGTGTAAGTAGGCGTGTACCCAGATATGCCGAGATTGTGCGCTGCATCTGAGCACCCGAAGGTTGGGGCAGTCAGCCACGACTTGCCCCACGGCCTCGTCCATCTGCAATAAACCGTAAACGACGTAACACAAGCCGTAAGAACCAGGCCGGTGAAGCGGGGCTAACCGACGCGTCGGGACACGAACCGCAT
This sequence comes from Acanthamoeba sp. SK_2022b, assembly GCA_027943245.1. Taxonomy (NCBI): domain Eukaryota; phylum Discosea; order Longamoebia; family Acanthamoebidae; genus Acanthamoeba; species Acanthamoeba sp. SK_2022b. The sequence goes on from JANDJZ010000235.1 coordinate 30,398, forward strand.
GGTCGCTGGCGAGGCAGAAGGTTTCTATGGCGGGGCACCCCTCTACGTGCATGGCCCCCAGACTGGCGGCGGCTACGTCGACAGTTCGGAGGCTCGGGCAGTCGGTCAGCGTCACGGCGCCTACCAGGGTGTGCTTGAGCACCAGTTCCTCGAGCAGCGGACGCTCTCTGAGCACAAGCGAAGGCCCCACGCTCATGTGGTCGAGGCACAGACGTCGCAAATGGGAGAGGTGTCGTCCCCGGGAGCTCAGCATCGGACCGAGCCGCGTGAGTCTAGGCTGCCCAGAGAGCTCCACCACACTCATGCCCACCCTCCGCAACGCGAAACCAAACAGCTCGTTGGACCAGAGCCGCCGCGCGGACATCTCGACCGTTACCGCGTCCGCTAGCTCCGCAGGCAGCAGCATAACTCCATCCTGGTCTTCTTCGGAGAGGCCTTCGTTGCTCGCTGCCGAGGAAGGTGTTCTCTGCTGCTGCTGCTGTTGTTGTTCTTTGCGCATGACGGCGGTAAAGACAGTGGCGCACTGGCTGATGATGGTGTTGCTGCAGAGCTCAACCAGGGTAAGGGGTGTCTGCGTGGCGCACACAAATGCGGCCGCGTCAAAGTCGTCGAGCAGGGACAAAAAGCCTTCTTCCATGCTGGCTGTGCGTGTGCGCTCTGTGTTGGGGTCCTCTCGTGCCTGCGGCAACCCCTGGGAGTAACCTTGCTATTTTCAGCGTTTTATCTTCTGGGATTTAATCACAACCCGACTCAATAAACGGGTATATCACACAACCTCCAAAAAAAAAAAAAAAAAAAAAAAAAAAAAAGGCCGAAGCGCAGCCGAGAAAAGCAGCCCTTTTTAAAACCGGTGCATAGATTCTTTATTCTTACGAAATAATGTCTAGAAGAATTATATTCTTATCAATAAGATAATAAGCTTGCAGCACGCGCAACACAAATCCGCAGACAACCGAAGGAAAGCACGGGTGGAATTGGTCGAACGGAACGATGGCGGAAAATCAAAAATTGCCTGCCGCGCAAGAAAAGTCGCTGCGGGTGAGTAGCTCCGCTTGAGCCTGGTGCTTATTTCTTCAAACTCGACACCCCGCCGCTTGCTTGAGCATCTCTTGCTCCCAAATCGCTCCGCGCGCCTGAACAAGTTCCTGCACACTCCACAGCTTCCACGACTCTCTGCTGCCTGCCAACCGTTAACCCCATCTCTCCCTCTCTATTTCTCTCTGGGAACGACGACGCATCTCACAAACGCTACAGTATGACCAATTCAACGAGCAAGGATGAAGGAGGCTGCGGTCTTCTCATGTTGCCTCCAGAAGTACTTATTCTCATCGGCAGTTTTCTCGACATCAAATCCGTATTGAATCTCAGCTCGGCCAGCGTGGCCTGGCGCAATCTTCTCTACGACGAGCACCTCCTTTGGAAAACTCTCTATCATCGTTATTGGCTTTCTTCTTGTAAATGGAGGTACGGCTACCATGATCATCATTGTCAAAAACAGGCTTGGGCAGCGCCATTTTGTATTTTATATTACGATGATCTTTGTCTTCCTTTGCGTGGCAAATTGCCGCTGTGTTTCGGTTTGTGCAAGGTAACAACAACCTGAGATTTTTGCCCCTTGGATTGGTCTTCTTCCAGGGATTGGAGGAGTGGGGAGACTTGCGACAGTTGGATGGAGAGTTTTAGACAGCGAACCGAGGTCGAAAACCGGTGGCTCCACTGCAAGCCTAATGTCGTCAATCTCCAAGGCCACGAAGAAGAGGTCTATTGCCTGCAGGTGAACAGCCCTCATCCCCCTTACCCCCTCCCCCACAAAGCCCCCCTTCAATGTTGCTCACGGCTTGCCGGGGGGGGGGGACACGCGTGGAATAACGTGCAGTTCGACGACGAAAGGATCGTTTCCGGTTCCTATGACAAGACCATCCGCGTGTGGGACCTAGACAAGTATCGCGAGGGCAAGAAGCCCACCACCGTCTCCAAGCTGGTGGGCCACCGCGAATTCGTTGGCACACTTCGCATCGACTCAAAGAACGTCGTACGTAAACACACACACACACACACACACACACACACACACACACACACACACACACACACACTCCCTCAAGAGCTTACTCTCTTCGAGTTATATTGGCGAACGTGGCTCTCTCGTTGGACTCGTCTTTTTCACACATGTTCCCCCACCTCCTCCTGCTCGTAGATAAGCGGCTCGGCAGACGAAACGATGCGCGTGTGGGACTTGGAAACGGAGAAATGCACGGATATAATAGAGGGTCACGATGACGAGGTTGTTTGCCTTCGCTTTAACGAGCAGTTCATCGTTTCAGGATCCAAGGACAATACCATCAAGGTACGGGTGCCGCTCACTGCCGTTCGACCGCCTCGTAGACCTGGCGGCCGCAGCAGTTCAGCGCTGATGTCAGCTCGCCTGTGACAACGTAACCCTCAGGTGTGGGACCGAAGAACCAAGCAATGTATCAACACTCTGGAGGGCCACACCCAAGAGGTGTGCGGTCTTCATTTTGACGCTCCCAACGATAGACTGTTCAGCGGCTCGTGGGATCACACGATCAAGCTGTGGGATCTGAGAAAGGCCAAGCCCGTTCACGTCTTTACTGGTCATACTGGTTCGTACTCGTTCCCCCTCCCCCTCTTTGTGGCCTGGGTTACGCGCGTCAAGCTCATCGTCTCTTCCTCCTCGTTATGGCGCGCGTCGTGTGTGTGTGTGTGTGTGTGTGTGTGTGTGTGTGTGTGTGTGTGTGTGTGTGTGTGTGGTGCCACAGATGGCCTATGGACGCTGCAGTACGAAAACGAGCGTGACATACTCATCTCTGGGTCACGAGACACAACGGTGAAGGTGTGGAACATGAAGACCTTTACCTGCGAACAGACGCTGACCGGGCATACAGGTGCTCTTCATTTTTTCCGTGGTCTTCCGTCTCTGCACTACCCATGGCAATGATGACATAGTCTTTAGCATGAGAAAGTGATAACCAATCATTGTTTTTGTTTACTCTTAATTCTCTTTCTCTCTCTCTCTCTCTCTCTCCTTTCATTTATTATTCTCGTGGTTATCGTTTCGGAAGTGATTCCAGTAAGGCGAATCTGATCTCCTCTCCCATCTTTACCACCCGCCTGCCCTCATCGTTGGGGTAACTTACTTTGGGCTTGCTGTGTGGTGTACCCAGGCCGTGTCCTGTGTTTGCAGTTCGAAGGCAACAAGCTCGTCACAGGAGCTGGCGATTTCCTCATCAAGGTGCCGATACTCGCTTGGTCCTCAGTTGTACAACGTGTGGGGGGGGGGGCAAGCTTGTGTCCTAATGTTTTTCCGTTGTTCTGTTCTCCGTACAGATATGGAATCTGCAAGCAAACCAGTGCGTCAACACTCTCGGTTACCACACGTCTCGCGTGTGGTGCCTCCAGTTCGATGCCACAAAGAGTACATGGCCATCACCATGCCCAGCTATTCTTTTGACGCCCCTTTCTCTGTGTGTGCGGGATTTTATCGCCCGCTGACGCTGCTCTCCCATCCCTGCGTATGGTGTGGCGCTCACAGTCATCTCGGGCTCCAACGACCGCACTATCCGGATCCACGACTTCTCTATGCCCGAGGAAGAGGCCGAAGAGGAGGCCATCGTGTGCTAAGAAGTGAAGGCCATCGTGATCGCGGCAACGACACGTTACGACGTTTCGGTGGGGCAGGGGCTACACTTCTCCTCTCCGCAACAAGAGGACCTCCTCCCCTTCCCCTTTGTTCCTTCCAATATTGGTCGGAGTGTGTACATAGCTTCTTTCTCTCCTTCGGCTTGCGTCTCGGTAACACCATTATGTACATAAAACACCCCATTTGGTTGGCCTAAGCGTGTGTGTTTGTTGGGCAGTGAGAGCACGCGACCCCCAAACGAACGGCTAAGATTGTGGGGAATTAAAAACACGCGTCGTTCCTGTTTTTGCCGGTATTGGTACGCACAACGGTGCTCCTGGATAGGATTGAACGCACCCCCAACGGTCAAGCTGGAGTCACCGATCCACCTGGCACCCCCCCCCCCTCTTCCCCTGTTGGGCGACTAGCACACGGCGCGGAGGTTGAACATAAAAAGGAACGGAGAGAGGGCCCAGAAAGAAAGGAGAGAAAAACGAAGAGAGAGAGAGGCGACGAAGTTGGTTGGAAGGGACGGGGGAGACACAGACACGATATCGTGCGGGGGCGACAGCCAGCGCCTCGTACTTGTACCCTACATAAATCGTCATGTTGGTGTCGACGAGTTCGATGTTATACTCGATGCAATCGCGCTTCGTCTTCACCCGCGCGGCGGAGCGGGAAAAGGAGGAGCGCGAGGACATGCTATATCTTTCCGTCGACGAGGGGGGAGGAGGAGATGGCTTGTCATCGTCCTCCTCCGGATCGTCAACCTCCTCCGACGGCCTCTCTTCGTCGGAGTCGTCGGACGGGAGCGAGTGGAGCGAGCCCGACCCGACGTGGGTGGTGGACGAGAACGAGGAGGCTATGAAGCGCGAATGGCGCGAACGCGAGAAGCAAAAGGAGATGAGCCGCAAGCGGGCCGATATAAAGAAGCGGCTCAAGGCCGAGCGCGAGCGACGGGCCAACGCGCTCGGCGCGCTCAACGCCTACCACCGCAAGCACCACGGCGGCGACACCGTGGGCAGCGGCGGCGGCATGGCGAGCGTGGTGGCGTGGGACGGAGAGGTCGGCGAAGGCGAGGACCACCGAGAAGAGGACATGCACGACAGGAAGCGTGACTCGCTGGCGCTGGGTCGCGCGCGGGCGTCGTCACTGTCGTCAGAGGGATCGGGGTCCGTTCTGCTCCCTGGCGCCCTGCCGCAGTCCGGCCTGCTCGGTCTCAAGTCATCGTCGTCGCTGGTGCGCAAGCTCCCGCCGTTATCGACCACCACCCACACCACCACTACGGCCTCCTCGCCACCGGTGGCTCGCCGCCACCCGATGGCCTCCCCGAGCCCCGCGTGGGCCGAAGCTCCGCGCCTGGCAAAGGCCCGCGCGCTCGCCGTCTCTCCGCTGGCCGCGTCGCAGAACGCCTGGCGGTCTCAAGCGTTGGCCACGTCACCGGCCGATGTCACCGCCGGCACTTCGCTGTCTACGTCGCCACGCACGATGGGGTCGCCGGTGGTGGCATCTCCCAATTCGTCGCCCTCCTCGTCGACGTCATCCTCTCCTTCGTCTTCGCCTCGGGAGACAGGTGTCAGCACCTCCAAGTCGAAGGCGGGCAAGCATGGATCGCGGCGCCGCCATTCGCGGTCGATGAACAGCGTCGAAGCCACAACACCAGCTGCGGAAGCCTCCTACGAGCGGCCGAGGGCCTTCTCGGCCGGACCGCAGCTGCCGCCGTCGAGAGACAAGGTGCCCAGCAAGAAGGAGAAGAAGGAGCGCAAGGACAAGGACAAACAGCAGCACAAGAAGAAGGACAAGAAGCAAAAGAAGGAGCGGAAGGAGAAGAGCCGCGTGGGTAAGGGGAACAGCAAGGGCGCGCGGCTGGTGCGGGCGCTGTCGGGGGGAAAGCTGCGACCGAGCACGGACGATCGTATCAAGCGGGAGAGCTTCACCGGCGTGAACCCGGCCCTCCTCAGCGACTCGGCCGCGCACGACAACCCCTACATCGCCGAGTATCGCCGCGAGCGCAACACGCCTCGGGGCGGTGGCCTTGGCGGAAGGCCCGCCGCGCCCACACAGGACCATTTCGATGCCGTGGACACGAGACCGCAGGTGGAAGTGGTGAACGACAACGACGAAGAAGGAGCAGGAGGAGCAGAGCCAAAGGGGAACGAAGCGACGCCAGGAACGGCAACATCTTCGCTCCTGGACGAGGGACCGATGGAAAAGAAGAGACGCGGAACGGCCTCGCCAAGAAACGGTGGGAGTGGGCGGCGGCAGAAGACCGACGGCAGCCACGGCACGCGCGGGAGCGCGTCCAGTTCGAGCACGGCGAGCCTCGCGATGGGGATCGGCGCGGCGGTGGCCTCACGGGATGAGGTGTCGACGAGCGGCGGCAGCTCGAGCTCGATCAAGCCGGCCATCCCCGTGCTCTCGCTGGCCACCATGTCCGCTGTACGGGTGGAGGTGCCATCGGGCCAGGGCGACCCCGATGCCGACACGGAAGAGAGCGAGGGCAGCAGCAGCAGCAACGCCGGTAGTGGGATCGGCTCGAGGCTCGGAGCCATCACGCCGCGCATGGTCGAGGGCTTCCGCAGCATCGTCAAGAAACTGGGCAAGAACACCAACGACGACATCGCTCGGGGGAAGGAACTGCACGGGCGTGATTCCTTCGACGACGGGGAAGAGAGCGAGGAGACACTCTCCTACAGCGGAAGCGACAGTGGAAGCGACAGCAGCGAGCCGGAGGAAGTAAGACAGAGGCGGCGCATTCGAAAGACGAAGCTCGAGAAGAAGCGTTCGATGTCCGAGCGAAGCCTTCACCGCTCCCGCTCGCTGTCGCCCACGCGCAGGACGCGCGACCTGCTCTACGCCATCGATCAGCCGCCGACGGCCACGCGCACTAAGCGCAGCGGCTCCGCGCATCAGCGCGACGCGGTCGGGTCTGGAAGTCGAATCGGCCAGCGCAAGGGCGGGAGCGAGCGCAAGCCGCGGAGGGACAAGTCCGGAGGCGAATCATGGGGCGGCTCTAGCCCCCTGGCTCGCTCGCCAGCGGTCAAGCGAGCTGCGACCTCTTCCTCGGCTAGGACCTCGCCGGTGGCCTCCCCGAGAGATACGCTGCAGCGCGACGGCGGCCGTCATTCCGACCACTCCGCGTCGTCGGAATTCAACTCGTCGAATGAAAGAGTCGAGCGACGGGGGCGAACGATGGCGCGTCGTGCGGGCGACACGTGGGGCAACTTCATCGCTCGCCTCTCCCCACGCACCACTCCTCGACCTCAGCCCAACTCTGGGCCGACAGGTGGTCCCATCCTCGCCACAGCTTCTTCGTCGCCAGCGTTGCCCGTGCAGCGCTTCGAAGAGGAGGACAAGATGAGCGGCAAGAGCGTCAAGAAGCGCAAACCGACGCGTACGCGATCCGAGGATCGCATCGATTGGGGCAAGGATCGCATCCACCCGCCAAGATCGCCATCACCTTCCGCCGTCTCCGCGTCGTCTCAGCTGGCTGGGGCGAAACCACCTGCGGGTAAGCCGCCGGCGGGCGTGCGGTCGCGTTCCCTCTCACCGGTGCGGCGACCAGACAAAGTCGACCGGAAGGGAAAGCACAAGAAACGCAACCATTGAGCAGCCATGTGAAACATAATAAATTTTGTATGTATTATAACGTAACGTTGGTTCTTATGTGTCTTCCTCCTCCTTCTCCTCATCCACACAACCCAGCAGAGCACACAGCGATGTACTTGCCTGTAATTGAGTGGTATGATTAATGGGCGGCTGCTTACCACGAGTGTGGCAGGACCTTATGGCTTGTATTTACATTAGAAGTCGTGTTTGCAACCACGTGGTCACTCACTTGACGTAGTTTTCCTGAGAGCGACGTGGACTCTCAAGCTGCTCGTGCTTGGCAGTCTCCTGCGCGCGAAGCTCCTCACGCACCTCCTCCACGCGGGCCACCACGGCAGCGACGATGTCGGCGCTGGTCCATAACCGTCTGTCGTGGTGTTTCCCAATGTCGATCTGCCATTCAAGTAGCTTGGCGCACAGATCCTGCTCGGACAGGGTCGACAGCGCTGCGAGCTCCTCGTGGGATAGTGCCGCTATGCGCTGTTTGAGTCGCTGCTCCCGCTTCTGCCGCTTCCGCTCCAGTGCAGGATCTTCCGACTCGAAGAGCACGAAATCGTTTTCTGTCCCGGGTTGAGGGTCAGACTTCGAAGAAAACCAATGAGAAGACGCGATCAAGGCACATACCGAGCACCCAGCCCCAGTCCTCGGTGCGCCGCACCCGGAGAGCCGGGAATCTGTGGATCTGCACCAGTCTCCGACCCTCCATCCCATCTTTGCGCGTCGCAAGACAGCAGATAAAAATAGGTCAGTCGCTTCACAACCGTGGTGGGCGGTTGTTGTCCGTCCGGTGTGAATGTGTTGAGCAGACTATCAACATCATCGCCGCGAGGGGTGGGCTATGGTACCGTAATCCGGCATGTCGATGAAGCGCCAAGCGAGGGGAGCGCTGAAGAGGCTGGGGTGATGGTATCGACCATCGGCGTAGAACTGGGGGTAGAACTGATGTCCCGGTAGGGGCTGCGCCTGACTCGCCACGATGGCCTCGGGCCTGAAGGTGAAGCGCCAACGGTGCGCTGCCAGCTCCTCGCCGTCGCGCAAGCGCGCCCGATCGGCCTCACGGTTCGACGCGAAGTAGGCTCGTGCCCACTCCTTCCACTCCCAAATCTCCTCGCCCAGGCCGCAGTCATCATCGTTCTTCCTCTCGTTGAGACGCTGCTGCTGCTGCTGCTGCTGCGTGTAGTTGAATCCCTCAGCCAGACGGAGGTGTAGGAGGCGAACGGCAGCGCGTTGCTTGCGGCGTGTGCGAGCGAGAGCGAGGCTTTTCCACAGCAGGCGGTGGCGGGCAAGGCCGTGCCACGTCCAGCTACCCACCAGCGCACACGTAAGGAGGTCACGACCGCCGAGATACCCCAGCACCAGGCTGCTCACCTCCCCAGGCAGCACCCCAACCACGTCCACCAGCAGGCCCTCCACGCTTGTCGCCTCTCGTTCCATGTTCTTCTCTCCTGCTCGCGAGGGGGGCAGCTTACGGTGTGTGTATGTGTGTGGTTTGTGCGCTGTGACGGCTTGCTCAAAAGAGGCTGTTTTGCGCCATTGGTGGGGGAAGCAGACCCAGGCCTGCGGTCCGCTCTCTCAAGCGGTCTGATAATTCTGCGGCGGCCGAGAAATTAACGAGAAAAAACAAGTCAAGTTGTTCTGTACTTTTGCGTTTGGCACTGTTCGAGGAACGGCAGCACGCTTTATCGTCCGCTGCCGCAGCTTGCAAGTTGCGCGCACCGAGAATGTCCCAAGTCTCGCTGGTTCGAGGTTGTAGTCGTGTCACGGCCAGTACTTCAATCCCTCGTGTTTCGGTCGGAGCTCCGGCAACACGTTACGGCGCCTCCAGTCTCCTCCCTCGGTACACCCTCGCCGTGGTTTTCATTTTTTTCTAAGACATTTTAATCTTTTTTGTTTTTTCGATTTACCAAGTGTAAAATCGGTGCATAAGAATTTTTTTATGCCATGGTGTTGGCCTAACACGTGGTGTTTCTGCCCAGGTCCAAGTGTGGCACATGGCGAGCATGGTGGACACGCGAGGGGCTGTGCGTCAGCATGCCACGGCATCCTATGCCATTGCGAAGGTGGCTGCACGTGAGTAGCGCCTCCGCCGCGCGGCCACGAAAGCAGCCAGCAGCGGATACGTCGGCAGGCGCCGAGAAAGCTCTGGAGGAAGTCTATCAACGAAAGACGCCGGTGGAGCATGTGCTACTCCGACCTGACAGCTACGTGGGATCCACGCAACGCACTACACAAGAGCTGTGGGTGTTGGCAGCGTCGTCGTCGGGTCATGGCGCCATAACGGCAGAAGGCGGCAAGCCCAAGGCCGTGCTGCGCGAGTGTGGCTATGTGCCAGCTCTCTATAAAATCTTCGACGAGATTCTTGTCAATGCGGCTGACAACAAGCAACGGTACGTACCTGCCAAGGAGATCCCCTTCTCCACCCACTGACCTCTCTCTCTCTCTCTCTCGAAATGAAAGTAGGCACTTACGCATGATTTTCTCTTGGTGTGTGTGTGTGTGTGTGTGTGTGTGTCGCCGCTGGCCGCAAACCTCCAGTGATCCGAACATGACAACCATTAAAGTGTGGATCGACCCTGAACAGGGCCAAATCCGTATTCTCAACGATGGGCAGGGCATTCCGGTACACGTGCACAAGCAAGAGGGCATCTATCTGCCGGAGCTTCTCTTTGGGCATCTGCTTACGGGCTCCAACTTTGATGACACCGTGGCCAAAGTAACTGGTGGACGGAATGGTGCCAAGAGCCTGTTATCCTGACCATTGCCTCGTACATCTATCATCTATCCATGTAAATCTCACTCTAGTGGCGTTGCACAGGATATGGTGCCAAGTTGGCCAACATCTTCTCGAAAGAGTTCACGGTTGAGACCGTTGATTGCAAGCGCGGACTGAGGTTCAAGCAAACGTGGCGCAACAACATGAGCACCACCGAGGGCCCTCAAGTATCACCTTTGACGCAGGAGGAGCTAATCGCCAGTACACCCGCGCGCCCCTCACCATTTGTGGTCTGCCCATTGCGATTTCTGTGGAGTGCTCATGAGAGTGCATTGATTTCCTCGTCTGCACTGCTATCTGCCAGAGGACTACACGGCGGTGACCTTCAAGCCAGACCTGTCACGATTTGGCATGCAAACACTCAAAGACGAGGACATCTTGGCGTTGATGAAAATGCGCGTTTACGACGTAGCCGGCTGCAATGAAACGCTGAAGGTACCTTCAGCTCCTGTAGCAATCAGGTCTCTTGTTGTTGTTCACACGCTCTCTATTCACGGACTCATTACGATCTCTCTGGAAACAAATCTTAACCCAGGTGTACCTCAATGAGCACCCATTGCCGAGCTCTTTCAAGGATTACCTCGGCCTTTACTATGGTCCTGAGGTGGTAGAAGATGGTAATGCACTGCATTCTCACCTCTGTGAGAGAGTCACTCTGGATGATTTTTACGTGCTGCCCCTCACCTATTGAAATCTCTCTCTCTCTCTCTCTCTCCCCCTCTCTATGCGCAGCGTTCGTCTTCGACAAGATCAACGATCGCTGGCAGGTAGGCGTTGGCATCTCAGATTCAGGCCAGTTTGCTTCCATCAGCTTTGTCAACAGCATAAACACTCGCAGGTACCGATCTGTGTCCACTCTCTGGCTTACCAAATCACACTCCTCAAACCGTCATTGTGCGCAGAGGCGGCACCCACGTCAACTACGTCACTGACCAAGTTGTCAAATACGTGGTCGACAAGATCACCAAGACCGACCCTGACCTTAAAGTGCAGCCTGCTCATGTCAGGTGGGTGAAAAGCTTCACTGCCCCTTGTGCTCTCGTTGATGTTCATGACCACTCACTGCATGCTTCCATTTTATGCTCTATGCTCCCGCGCAGGAATCATCTCACCGTGTTTGTCAATGCGCTGGTCGAGAATCCATCCTTTGATTCACAGACGAAGGAAACCCTCACGACGCGGCCCCGTAACTTCGGTTCTGACTGTCAATTGAGCAGCCAATTCCTGGAAAACGTGTTGGAGAAGACGCGGATTGTGGATACGGTACTTCTTGTGAACACCTCACATTCTCTCTTGTGCAATCCTCCCGCTCTTGTTCTCCTTCTACGAGTACTCTGTGTGTCGTCTCCTCGATCACACGAACACTGATATTGAAGTTGCTTTTATCATCGTTAGGTGAGCCGTTGGATGTACATGAAACAGAGTTCTGACTTGGCGAGGAAGGCGGCCTCTGGGCGCAGTGGTACTCGCATCTACGGCATACCCAAGCTGGACGATGCTAATTTGGCCGGTAGCGCCAACTCCAAGGTCCCCAAACCCGCCTCGGGTCTCTGGTGTGTTACTGGCCCTACTCGTGTTCCTGGCTCAGCGAGCAGAATTGTGCGTGTGTGTGTGTGTGTGTGTGTGTGTGTGTGTGTGTGTGTGTGTGTGTGTGTGTGTGTAATGTGCAGGATTGTACGCTTATCCTCACCGAAGGAGACTCAGCTAAATCCCTGGCAGTTGCTGGTCTGTCCATCTTGGGCAGAGATCACTATGGCGTGTATCCGCTCAAGGGCAAGCTGCTGAACGTTCGCGACGCTACCCATCGCCAGCTGTTAGAAAACAAAGAGGTATCTTATCCATGGCTGCCGTCTCGGCCCAGGCGCACTCACCTCATTAAAGAGGGAGATTAGAGCTAACCTTCTCCTTGGGGACATGTGCACATGTGCAGATCAACGAAATCACCACCATTCTGGGCCTTAATCACGAGCGCACCTACAGCGAAGCCGAGACAACCAACGCTGAAGGTGCGGGCGAAGAGGCCATCAGAGGGCTTCGTTATGGCAAGGTGATGCTGATGACCGACCAGGATCATGACGGTACCGCTTTCCATCACTCTCTGCGGCTGTGCTGCGCTGTGCTCTCCCCCTCGGGGAGTAGGAATGGATACTTATACATGTATAGGCTCGCACATTAAGGGCCTGTTCATAAATTTCCTGCATCGATTTTGGCCAGCGCTTCTGGAAAAGGGCTTCGTGGAGGAGTTCATCACGCCCATCGTGAAGGCCTCCAGGAAGGGCGTGGGTAGCAAGAAGGAGGAGAAAGTCTTTTTCGCTCTCCCCGAGTACCAGCGTTGGAGAGAGGAGCTTGAGCCGGCGGAACGGAGCAAGTGGCGGATCAAGTACTACAAGGGACTGGGCACCAACACGACTGAGGAAGGCAAGGAGTACTTCAAGGCACTGGCCAAGCACCGCATCGGCTTCGAGTGGCAGGGCCAGGAGGACGGCCAGCAGATCGACATGGCCTTCAGCAAGGACAAGGTCGAACAGCGCAAGCAGTGGCTGCTTCAGTTCTACGAAGAGCAAAAGCAGCGGGTGGCCGACCACCAATACGACGTGCCTCTGTATTCTGAGGATCTGTTCCAGAGAGATGACGAAGGCAGGGCGATCTCCTACTCTGATTTCATCAACAAGGTTCCCCTCTCCCCACCTCCAGCATGATGTCACGCTGCCCTCTCTCACACTTTCACGCGCGCGCACAACACAACCATCAGGAACTTGTCCTGTTTTCGAACGCTGACAACATCCGCAGCATTCCGTCGCTCGTCGATGGCCTCAAGCCTGGCCAACGCAAGGTACCTTTGTGATGGATGCGACGCGCGGCCAAAGGGAGACCTCGCCCAAAGGGCAGACGTGCAATTTTATCGATTTATAAATTGATTTATGTATCGTTGCGCGTGAGTACCGTAGGTCTTGTATGCGTGCTTCAAGCGCAAGTTGCACAGCGAAATGAAGGTAGCTCAGCTGGCTGGTTACGTATCCGAGCAAACGGCCTACCATCATGGCGAGGCATCGCTCCATTCAACTATCGTCCACATGGCTCAGAATTTCCCCGGCTCCAACAATGCTCCCCTCCTTTACCCGGCTGGCCAGTTCGGCACGCGGTACGATGCCTCTCTTCTCTGTACGAGGACACACACACACACACACACACACACACACACACACACACACACACACAACGCGAGGGTTATGCGCGCAACGCCTTTGGAATGCGTGCGACGTCGTTGACCTCGATATCTCCCCGTGCGCACGTGCAGGCTACAGGGCGGAAAGGATGCCGCGAGCGCGCGGTATATTTTCACTCGTCTCGACCCAGCGGCTCGTCTGCTGTTCCGAGAAGAGGATGACCACCTGCTCAACTATCTCGATGAAGATGGCGAACTGGTGCAGCCGCAGTACTTCGTCCCGGTTGTACCCACCATCCTGCTCAACGGCTGCGAAGGCTTGGGTACCCCTTTAGTCCCTCTTGACGTGCCTGATCAGCCTTGAGGAGGAGGAGGAGGAGGAGGAGGAGGAGGAGGAGGAGGAAATATTGACCAACCTCACGCGTTGATCATCGTCGGTGCTCTGCTCTTTTACTGGCCCCAACAGGCACCGGCTGGAGCACGCAGATACCGTCGTACAACCCCCTGCAGCTCATCGACAACCTGAGGCGCAAGATAGAAGGCAAAGAGATGGAGAAGATGTCGCCTTGGTATCGCGGCCTGCAAGGTCCCATCCTGCGAAAGAAGGGCTCACCCAGTTACGTTTCCATCGGCCTTATTGAGAAGGTACCAACCCTATCAGTCTTCGCGCCTCCTTGGCTAGTTGGTGTGGAGGGAGGGGGCGCAGTGGACGGTTGTTGATAACCGGTTAACCATGTCTTGTGTGTATGCGCGCGCAGCTGAACGCTACGACGATACGCATTAGCGACCTGCCGGCCAAGCGCTGGACGGCCACGTACAAAGAATTCTTGGATCAAATGGCCAAGCCTCCGCGGCGCGGCAGGAGGCCACTCATCAAGGGCTTCAAGGAGCACCACACCGAGAATAGCGTAGACTTTCATGTCTTTCTGAACAAGTACGCTCATGTTCCGTCGTGTGCGCGATCTCTCTACTTTTCTGTGGAATAAGATGTGGTGGTGGTACTTAAGCCCCCCCCCCTCTCTTGTGCTTCGTCTTCCGCAGGGAGCAAATGGAGCTAGCGGAAAGCGTGGGGTTGGTGGAGCATTTCAAGTTGTACAGCCAAATCAGCCTCAACAACATGCACCTCTTCGACCAGGACGGACGTATCCGTCGATTCGAGTGCCCGCTCGAGATCATCGACGAGTTCTTTCCGTTGCGGTACCTGCCTGCCCCCTTTTTGTATAAATTCCCTCCCTTCCCCACCCGCCCATGTCTCTAAAACGAAAAAATTTCTGGTGTGTCGTGCGGTGGCCGGCGTTCTTTCTTCTTTCATAGGATGGAGTACTACGTCAAAAGGAAGGAGCACCAACTGAAGATGATGAGCAATGAGCTGCAGATGATCGCCAATCAAGCCAGGTTCTATCAGCTCGTCACCGAGGGCAAGTTGACAGGTGCGTTTCCTGTTATCAAGATGGATCCCTCCCTTTGCGAGCGCTTGCTACTGCGTTGGGACTTGACAGCATCGTTAAAAACACGGCTCACTTTCGAATTCAACGACTCGCGCAGTGATCAATCAGAAGAAAGAAGCACTGCTCGGCAGGTTGCAAGAGATGGGCTTTACCCCGCTGCATTCGGATGACAGCACTAGCAGTGGACAATCCTCCTCATCTGGTTCAACCGCCAGCTTCGACTACCTTCTTCGTGCTCCGCTCTGGAACCTCACCCAGGAGCGCATTGAGCAGATGAAGGAGAAGCACAACAAAAAACGGTTCGTACATATCTTTAATTAAAGATATGGCCGCGACGCGCATGCGTGCAACCCAGAGTGTCTCACGAGCTAGAGGCTTGGAACAGGATGGAGGTGGACATTTTGCAGCGAAGGCTGCCGAGAGACATATGGCAAGATGAACTACGTGAGCTGGGCGACTTCTTTGATGGCCAGGCCAAAAGAGACGCACGCCGCCAGGGTCTGTAAGCAGCACCATTGGCATGGTGGTTTCCCAACTTAGTGGGCTTGTGGCGTCGTCGTCCCGTTTTTCTCCTTCTCTGGATTATATTTCCTTCCTCAAACTGACTGTTGACAACACCAGCCAGAACAGAGAGTTAAGAGCAACAGCGATCTCTTAGAAAGGTTGCATTTAAGGGTGGATCTTGCAACCCGGACACACTTTTGGTGGGTGTGAGGACGTGAAGATGTCCTTCCGTGGCTCGCCAGTTACGTTGAGGAACCCCACTGCCCCCTTCTCTGTCCTCATGATGGAATGGTCCAGCAGGGTGTATACCCCAGGCACGCTTGGAGTGAACTCCACAATCGTGACGCCTCCTGCCGGTACCAGAGTGGTTTGTAGCCCGACCGCGGGAGGCGTTTGGACGTCACCCTCACGGTAGACCTTCTCCATGATCACGCCGATAATGTGGAAGGATGAAGCCAGGTTGGGGCCAGCGTTGCCTGTTTCAAAGAGATGTGGTGAGGCCAGGGCGCCAGCGGCGCATGCAGAAAGAGACCCCTCTCACGGCCCGAGTGGGCCACAACGCACCAAAATAAATTCGCACACGCTCCCCAGCCTTCACCTAGGGGCAAAAGAAGAAGGGAGCGAGTGAGTGAGTTATTATTATTATTTCATCTTACTACTCATCGGACTCGAAACTCGAACGTACCTCTAGCATGTTTCCCTCCTCCGTGAGGGCACCCACACGCCCATTGAAGACTACATGTGTGGGATGCTCCTTCTCCGCCTTGTTCCAGGCCAGCTGTAATTTCATTGGGTTGTCTGGTGATTGCTCAGTGTAGAATTCGCTTTGCAGCTTTGGTGAGCGATGTACACAAACACGTCGTTAGCCGTGCAGTGTTCACGCGTGACTTGAGTGTTTGATCAGAGCAACAACAGTAATGGTACCACATAGAACTCCCTATCCACTGGGGGAAGCCCCTCAGGAGGTTCAACCAGCATCAGGCCGTACATGCCGTTGGCTATGTGCATCCCCACAGGATCGACCGCGCAGTGGTAAATGAATAGACCTGTCTCATCGCCAATAGGCACGCCGTTGAGTAGAGGAGATGATCTCAAGCGCGGAGGAGGGCTAAGAACGAGAACGCCTCCTTTCCCTAAGCACAAAGGGAAATGATCACAAGGTGGACATACATACCCGGGTGCAGCAGTTTGAACCATGCGTGCTTGGTTTCCCCCGTCTCGACAGTAAGGAGAGGGGCTCCGCCACCAGGACCAGAGACAGCGTGGAAGTCGAGGTTGTGAAGCATTCCGGATTTATCGTTGTTGGTTAACTCCACCTGAGGGAGCAAGGTGTTCACTCGGGTTAGGGCGTGGCGTACGTTTGGGGGAGGGGGGGGAGAGGGGAGTGGGTTAGGAAGCACCTCCAAGGTGTCGCCAGTTCGAGCACGTATAAACGGACCCGGGACAGTGCCAGAGAAAGTCCAGAAGTCGTAGGTAAGGGGAGCTTCCAGCGGCCCCTCGTTGACCTGCGCATCCATTTTTACGTGGAGCAGGACTGGGTCGCGACGGGTGATTGGCGCCGGCACATGAGGGGCCACAGTGAGCTCGGCAGCAGCCACGGGCAAGCCCATGTCCTCATACTCTTCGCGCGAGCTGGTGTGGTGGGGGTGGCCGTAAGCCGCCTCCTTCGCTGCTGTTCCTGGCTTGTGGCCACATAGGACCAATTGGCGGGGAACAGCTGGTAATCCACTCGTCTCCTTGCTCGTTTTTTCCCTTGCCTCCTGCCGGCCGCGCGTTGCCAAGGAGAAGCCTGCAGCAGCAGAAGCAGCTAAGAGCAGGACGGCAGCACCTCCAACCAACGAACGGCGAAGCCAGGGGGCTTTGCTCCCACCCATCGCAGCACCATGCAGCGCAGAGTACGCTCTCCTCCCGTCTGCGGCAGCCTCGTTGCACAAAAGACTGGGCGGCGCACTGAATAGCACCGCCGTACGGCGGCTTGCTTCATTATATTATAAGGCCGTACGATCAATCCTCGGTCTCTACCCCTGAAATATGGCACATGTGGAAGGAAGCGCAAGTACCTGTGCGTGCGTGGCGCATGCTTGGGGCGTTTGTTCTGCCAGCCTCTACACACTGGCACTGCTTCTGCACGAAAGGTGAAGTTGGTTGCGCAGTTGCAGTTTGCACCCCACAACCGAAAATTTGGCGTTGTTTCAACGATACAAGCAGCTGTCTTTTGTTGCGGGCCTCTGCGACCGAATCGGCGAGCAGTCCTGGCGTGACGACCCCCAACAGTCCCGTGGTTCTCCACACCCAATGACACCACCGCCTAGGACCCCCGGTCACGTTCGCCAAGCGGGTACAGTGGGTTAACCTTTTTTTAAGAGTATGAATTAGCACTACACAACCAACCAACATCCAGCTTGTCCACCTTCTGCTCTGTCACCAATCCACCTTGTGTCGCCCTCTTGTCACCTCGGTCTCGCCACACATCGCCATGCCCCTCGCCTCGCTGGTCCTTGCCCCCCTGTTGCTCAGGCCAATAACAGGTCACCGACCTTGCGCAAAGGGAAGTTGGTGAGGGTCATTCAACTCGAGGGCGTGAGAGTATCATTGCGAGCCGCTCCTGTTCCTTAGGGTTGATAAGTGAGTGGCTGAGTGCAACGAAAGGAAGGGAGAGGGAGTGCTCACAGGTTGGGCGTAGGCGCTGTAGAGGCGCGCGCTTGGGGAGGCCATGAGGACCTTTGCCTCTTTTGGGCGCGCTGGTGATGGAGGTATAAGGTATGAGGAGAATGCAACAGAGATGAAATTCTTGAGCTTTTTGATCATCTTTCATTGGTGAGATCAAATCTACGTGGTGGTGAGTTGCAAGCTAAAGAAGTACAATGAAGGTTGGGTGGGCTGGTGACATACCCAGCAGGAATGGTTGCACTTAAGCCAAGCATGCACATCATCTTAGCAACTTTGTGTGTGGATCTGTGACTTCAGCTCCCTCAATCATCTGGAAGTACTCCATTGCCAGTCCTGTGCAGTCTGCCATGTAGAAAGTAGTATTTATTGTGAGCTTTGAGGACAGCAGGCCAAATGGTCTCAACAGTCAATGCACCACCAGCTGCAGCTCTCAAGACAGAGCAGGAACCACAAAAAGGAGAGAGGTAAACAGACAGAGCTAAAATGCAGGCACTGCCCAAGCAAGCATGGTGCAGAGTGAAGGCACACCTCCTTAAACACTGCTACCACAGGTATCAGACAGCCACAGAGGCACACCTTTGTAGGTATCCACACCACTGCTACTACAACAACAGAGCACATATGTTCACATTATTCAAGAAGCATCCAGCCCACCACAACTACATGCTCTGTGGCACTGCAAACACACTCCATCATCAGCATGGGAATGAAGACATGGAGGAATGAGTGTTTCTGCTCTTCTGGCTCACCCTCACCACACCTGAAGACCATGAGAGGTGGAAGGTTATTATGATGGCTAGAGCTACAGCACAATAGTAGTTGTCTGACATATTTGCCAACATGGTGAAATGGTTACTAGGCTTTTTTGGCAAAGTTGGTATAATTTTGTCAGTCCAGATACAATCTTGCACAAGCTTCACAATGTGGTAACAATGCAATAATTAGATGAGTGCATCTAATGAGGAATATTACAGGCTACAGGATGATAAGTAGTTTGCTGCTGTTGCTGAGAGGGAGGGATGGAATGGCAGAGCCAGCTCCAGCTGTCTGTGGCCTTAATGACTTGTTTGACTGTAGCAGCCATGTGACAAACAACAACAATGATGATGACAATTATGATGATGTTAATGACAACATGGTGGATGAGGCCATGGCTGTTGCATGGCTCACATGTGATTGTGTGGGACAGATCCTGGATGAGCTCCATGAATGGACCAACCTTGGGTGCCAGTGCCACTGCTGGCTCAAGAAGGAGCTTGCTGAGCTCAGGGAGAGCTTGCACAGATCAGGCAGGTGGGCCCTTGATGCTGCCAACCAGGCCCTTGATGAGGCTGCTGCACTGTGTGCCTGCCTGGACTGCATGGATTGGTGCCTGTGGGGCATGCAGCAGGAGGCCCATGAATTCTGAGTGTGGCTGTGTGAGTTTCTGTATGAACATGAGATCTACTTGATCCTGCCTGATTGACTGCTAGAACACCTTCCCCCCCTGCTGCCATAATCACTCAGATGATGACAACAATGATGACAACCACTACTATGGCAGTGGGAATGGCCATCTGCAGCCTGGCAGCAGTGATGACCAAGAAGGAGGAGCAAGAGCTGAAGGAGAACTGGTGGCAGGCACCAATCATGGTGCCCATTGTGGTGCCACTGCCCAAGGGGCCACTTTGGCTGCTGCTGCCCCTGCAGCCACAGCCTCCATGATGGTGCTGCTTGTGGGTGACAGCCAGCCCCACTGCCACTGGCTTGACAATGGCCAAGCAAGTGAATTTGATGGCAATGGCAGCAATAACCATGTGGAGGATGATGATTATGGCAGGGATGACAACTGTCATGACTGTGACAATGGTGATGATGACAACTATGAAGACAATGATGATGATGATGGTGATGATGACAACTGTGATGACTATGATGATGATGATGATATATTGGCCTGTGTGCTGATGCACCTGCTGCCCTCTGCCATGCTGGCCAGCCTGCCATGGTTGGCCTGTGTGTGGTCCTCACTCCACCAATCTGCAGCCACAGCCACATTGTCACACAGTTGCCTTAGCCTTCAAGCCAGGGATTGGCACCCAATTGACCCAATGCTGCACCCACTGGCCAGTGATGACCACATGCCAGTCCAGCTCTTGTGGAATCTGATGAGGTGACAGCTAAAGTTGTTGGGCCTGGCCTGGCAGTTACAGGTTGAGAGACTGCTCAACCTCCCTGCTGGTGATGACAACCCATGGCTGCCAGACAGCCTGCTGGTGCTGTTGCACTGCTGGTGGCCCAGTGTGTGGCTCATCCCCAATTATGAGGGCCTGGGCTGCTGGCTCACCAGCTATGCCACCAACAAGAAAAATGGATACTGGTAAGCCTGCTTCCATTACTGATGATACCTGGGCCATGTGCTCAGCTACATGGCCTGGTACCAGTGTCTGGATCCAAGGCTGGCCATGTCACACCAATGCCATCACACTGCATGCCTCAATCCCCTGCATCTGGTCCAGGTATGTCTCTCTCACCATACTGCTGCCACCACCACACTTAGGGTTAGGTTCTAGGGTTAGGGCAGTGTCCCGAAGGGCAGTATGAGTCCTTGAAAAAGTAACATACCCTTTATACTATATCATTTTGAAGCCCACGAGCTCCTCTACAAGACTTAACGATCCAATTTGAAATCGGACATCATACAACTGAGATATACGATCGTCTTTACTTTTTAGCTGAAACAGTGGGGCGAAATTCACATCTGATGATCTCCTGCCTTGACACATTCTTTTATACACAATATTAAGCATGATTTAGATACAATAACTTACGTTCTATCTAATAGCACAAACAAATATTCATGATATATCCAAGTATTAGAGATAGAGAATTTACAATACTAATTTTTGATATAGGGCGAAAAGTTTGTTCAAATTAGATTGGTGAGCTAACCCAATAATAGCTAGACACAAATGGACAGCAGGAAACCTCATTTTGGGGGCAAGTAAAGGGATCCAAGTGTTTTGGGGGAGGGCACCCCAAGTACAAGAAGCTGCTTTGGCAGGCAGTGTCTGTACAGACAGTTAAGGGGGCAGTACAGCTGTACAGCCTGCTATAAGTTGGTTCATTAAGGAAGCTGGGGAGTGCATTTAAGGGGGCAGTAGTAGGTGAAAACCAGACAATCATGTGGCTCTTGCTTTCTTCTCATGTAGGCACAAAATGATGATTGGTTGACTCTCCACATAAAAGGCCATCACCTGGCCCATTGTTTTCTTTCTTCACCAAACTACTCCTCTCTCTTCTTTCTCCAACCAACCAACCCAACCAACCAACCAACCATCTTACCTACCCATCTACCTACCTACTTGCCAACCAAACAACCTGTCTTGACCTGACACCATGGAAGGCTCACTGCGGAAAGATTACTTTATTGCAGAAGACAAGCTCATCAAAGCAGGTCTTTTGCCAAGTACCTCACACCCTGTCTTAGTGCACACACATCCTGTGGTGGTTGTAGACTGTGTTTTTGAGATGTTGACCTCTCTCTCTCTCTCTACTCTCTCTACTTGACTTTTCTATTCTACATGCAGCAAAATACAGTAAGAATGGCAAAACTATAGGTATTGAGGGGGCTGACCGTGCTCAAGTGGAGGCTGCCATCCCCTGTGTCAAGGTCTGGCTGTACAACAAGTATTCTACTGATCTAAGTAGAGCCAGACCAGAGGTACCCCCCCTACCTGCATTGACATAATATATATATATTTAGTAGATTCAATCCCTCATCCTTTACTAACCAGTGGTTACTGAAAACCCAATACTTGATATGCAATGCAGGTGCAGGCACAAGCAAGGAGACAGGAGGAAGCTGCAAGAAAAGGGACCAAGCTTGGTCGGAATGAGAAGAAGGTTGCCACAACTGTTGTTAACACAGGATGGCGCAACATGTCAGCAAGTCTTTGCAACTTCTTTGGATTCTGGAAGATACTTGATGGTAGAGTACTAGTACCATATACTCTTTTTTTTGTTGCTGTTTTGAAAGCTCATATTAACAACTGAGTGTGGTGTGTGACTTGTGTGTGTGTGTGTGTGTGGTGTGCCTCAGGTTCACCTCCCAGCATTGAGCTGTTGCTGGATGAGAGCAAAATCAAAGGCTATCTTCAGTGGCTCAACCTCTACTACCCCAGAGGCAACACAGTCAGGAACAAGTGTCAGCATCTGGCTGGATTCCTTTCCCATGTCAAGACAGTAGATGGCTATGGCAACAATGATCACACCAGGATGATGATCAGCATCTGCAGGACTGTCCTCAAGGCT